>JABFDZ020000084.1:3069461-3081016 GCA_019775955.2 Pollimyrus isidori
GGGGGGCTTTCGCCATGGGGGGGGGTAGCAAACCTCACACAACCTCCTTGGGCCCCCCCCCCCCCCCCCGGCCCTCAGCCTATGCAGGATGGCTGAGTGACACCTAAAACAAGACATGATCCCACCATGCTTCATATGAATGTGAGAACTGACCCTGATATTGGATATTATATAACCGTTTCTATTCCTGGAGTCATTTATTTGCCGATTAAGCATAGATTGTTTGGACGTAATTCTCTGCTTGTTTATGCTCAGATTAGTAATTTGTATTCCTAGGGAAACGCGTGCAGTCATTTGCTTGGAGAGACTCACGCTTAGAAGCGTTTTTCCTGAGTATGACCGTTCGGTGTGTCCGCGCTCAGATGCAAGAGGACGTTCCTCATGTAATTCGGAAGGCGGAAGCAGCCTGTAATCAATTCCGCCCGCCGACCACCCTAAGGTGAGGGGTACTGGATGGTAGGATGAGACTCAGCATTATAGTTGTTACTTTTGGCTTATAGTAACTGGTTTGGCAGGGGGCTCATTAAAAACGAAGAACCCCCACCCCCGAGCCTGGTTGTGGGTAAGCTTGTGTGAATAGTGCATATGTCAGGGAATGACTTGAGATACGGACATGTAAACAGTGCAGGTTTGGCCTGCAAAGGGGTCAGAGTAGCAAGTCAAGGAATGTGGGTATCGTGACAGCGTGAGCAGAGCGAAAATAGCCATAGCAACCATTTACAGAAAAGCAAAGATTTTCCTAATCTGTGGCATATGACCAAAGGCGCCGGAGGGGGGTGAACTCCGTAAACGGCGCCTGGTTTGCCAATCCCTGGGGCCTGCCCCGGAGCAAGCCTTCAACGGGCCTTATCCCAGAGGCGTCCATCGTGTTACAGTAATCTCGTCGATAATGGCTTCGTCCCAGACTCCTCGCTTTTGTCTCGGCGATAAACGAGAGCGGGTGGGCAGAGGAGAGCATTCCTGAAAGGAGGAACCCATGAAATTACATGTGACAGGATGGACCCTCTCTTTGCTAATTGCTCGAACTAATTTAATTGGTCCGAGGTTCGGTGAGAAAAAATAAACAAAAAAAAAAAAAACACGTGTTCATATCATCAAGAAATCGTTTGTTAACAGAGACCGATTCCCATGACACAGTGAGCCTGTAACTAACTGTAAAATAATCGCAGATAAGTGAGCTATCATAAAAAAAATGATGAGTCCTACTGATCTAGTTGTTACTGAATTGTTAGTGTGTCCGCTGCATGCTGAAAGGGAGGTAGATCTAGAGGCTGAGATGGGTGGCTGAGAAACAGACAAGATGGGACTGTACAAGGGACGAATGTGACTGATGCCCTCGAAACTTCATGCCTCTGTGTGGCATTGCAATGTGCATGTGCGCCTTGAAGAGGCCCCCATTACCAAGAGCAAGTCTTCGTCAATAGGGTCCATTCAGCAGCATGAGGTGGCTGAGGCGGGGGGGTCATCGTGCTCCCCATGGATGTCACATGACCTCCCCTAATGAGGGGTTCAGAGCGACAGTGCCACTGCCGTGACCATCGCTGACCAGGATGCCTGTCATCCCATTGTTACGGACCCAACGACCTGGCCCCTAATAAAAAAATAAACCAAAACAGCAGACAAGGGCCTGCTGGGGGTGGCTTTCATCACGCACTGCTGCCTGGCTTACTCTGTCCCGCAGGCTGCACTGCTATCTTCAAACACCCATTTCTAATAAACTAAACAAAAATAAAAATAAGCAAAAATAAATCCTTTATGTGGATAAAAAGCGGCACATTTTCATTTAAATGATGTAACAGACTAATGAACTCATTGCTTCAGTAGACATATTTAAAAGTTGTTTTTGGGGAATCATGAGGGCTAAATGAACGGAAATATTATAGGAAGAATCCAAAGACAAACGCAAGCCCTGAAATGAAAGGCAAGCTGACGAGAAATGAAGAAGGGAAATTCTACCAAGATTAGGCTTACCTTTTTTAAACCAGAGGCTATATTTGTCTTTTGTTTACTATCGCGATGAAGTCACTGCTATTTCTGGATGGTTGTGAGAAGCCATGTGCCAAGTGTTTTTTAATTGTATAACTGTGGCCTTTGTAAACAACACCTCTCTTCTGACCTACATGTAAGGTGTCTATGAGATTCATGCATTGCTGTTATCAGCAGGGTCATGGGGTGGGGTTAAGGGCTCTAAAATCTACTGGCCTCCAGGAACATCTGTGTTAAAGTCTGTAAATATAATATACATCTAAAGACCCAACTGTGGTCAATCGAGACTTCCAGCTCCATGATCCGCGATTAAAGATATCTGCAGGATCGGAACAGATGAAAAGGGGTAGAAGAAAGAAAATCCAGGCTGAAACCAACACTGTAGCAGATTCTCCCCGGGCATGGAAGCTATGAGATGTCATCCCACCATAGAGATAGCCAGAGTATTCTGGAGACTGCTGTAGAAGTTCGAACACTTATAACGAGCCAGGTGCTGCTTCCACTGCATGTGCACAATCACGATAGCAACCACAAGAAGCTTGAATCGAGACAACCTTAGCATTCAGAAAGAGCAACAGAAACATCATCACTCCAAATGAATATGTTCACTACGTTGGGTACGTAGTATATCATATATCTTTCTTTTATGAAGTATATATAATAACATATTTCATATTTGTCCCTGTGGTGGACTGGCAGCCTGCCCAGGGTGTACCCCACCTCTCGCCCGAAGATGCTGGGATTGGCTCCAGTTTCCCCGCAATAGATTAAGCGGTTTAGATAATGGATTTCATATTTGTTGGTACTGTGAAAGTGAGCCTTTAAACTCTACAAAAAACGTCATAAATATTGTCCTCTTCAGGACAGTGGTTGTGAATACGTTTAAAAAGCCAATTGTTCTCAAAAGAATTATATCTCTTGTCATGTTATTAATATGCATAATATATCTTCAGACTTTATCATAGAAATTCCTGGAGGAATTCGATGTTCTGAGGATTTCCTTCTCCATCTTTCTTGCCACATGTTTACAAAACATCCTCAAATTTGCCTTTGGTGTGTTAGCTCAACACAGGAAGTTGTAACAATTCTGATGGTTTTTTTTTATGGTATCTTTCGCTTATCTGACTTCCACTAAGGGATTGTAATTAGTCGGCCATGGTGTGAACTGTTTTTTTTTTTCATTTTCTTGACTGCAATGGGACTTCCTCTGATGGGGAATGCATAGCACAAATGATAGGAAGAAAGAGAAAGAAGACAGATGGTGAGTTTGAAAGAGGAATTAGCAGGGAGGATGATGTTGCCAGGAAAAGACAAGGAAGCAGTAAGGATGTCTAGAGGACATACAATCCCACAAAATGCTCTTTTCAGTCTATTTGGTTGGACATGGCTTGTGTGTTTTATATGCTCTAAATTGGATTTTCTGATATCAAGTGAATAGCCAATGTGGGAACGTTATTGTGTTTGGATTAATGTGAGAGAGCTTGTTGGCTAACAATTGGTTTAGAATAATTCTTTGAGTTTTGCTATGCAGTTTAGTAATATATCTGTATCACCATTTGCGGGAGTTTAGAGATACATCTATATTTACTGGCTGTGAATGGAGAGTGAAAGTGAGAAATTGCCATTAACTGCGATGACAGTGGGGATGAGGAGTAGCCAGTTGCCGGGGGTAGCTGAAGGTCTTCTTTGGGGTTTTAGTGCATGGATCAACGGCGGAACCCCCCTGATCAGTCAGGATGCTGAGGAGCAAATGTTGACTTCGCATAAACCTGCTGCCAGAGACCAAGGCTTATGCTCTTAGTGCTGCTGGCCCATTACAGCCTACTGGAGCTGCAGCCACACTGCAGCCAGTGATGGACCTCCATCGATCATTCGCCTGATGTCATGTGCCCCGGAGCCTGGGGACCCTCCAGGAAACCGCCTTGCCCATTTCCACTCAACGGACGCCACCTCGAACGTCACTGCATGTACTCGACCTGAGATATGCTCCATTGTTGCCCCCACCCCCCTTTGTTCCTTTATGACTAAGGGGGGCACCGAGTGAATATTCCTCCCAACACGAACCACCAGTACGAGAAACCCAACTGAATGGCTCAGCTGGGGATCAGGCATCGCTGTGACGACCGTTACACACGATGGACCCCTCCCTCTTCACTTTCGACGCTGAGGCTCTGTGGCTGGCGTATGTGACGGTTCATCTGGAGAACATGTCCTGCTGCCATCAGAATCCACTTATAACAGAGGCTTGACGGGTGTTGTGGGACAGCTTGAATGATTGGCCCTCGTTTGAACCTTATTCCGTGACCATCAGTAAAGCACCATGAAGTTAACCTTAAGGATGTGTCTGCAAACTTGGCAATTTTCTTTAAATGTTTAAATGGCTGCTTTGGGTGCCTTCTGTGCTGCAATCCCAAATTCTTGTGGAAATCACAGTTCATCGAAAAAGCCAAATCCTTTTGAACATGCTCTTGGGGGAAATACAATTCCTGTTGCTCACGCGTTCTTGCAAAGTCATGTGACCTTTCTTTGCCCTCTGTTGTAGCTCAGGCCTATTAAACTGCTTCCATATCTATTGTTTTTTTTTGTATTTTTTTCTCTTGTGAAAGTTGAAGTTAAACCTTTTTTACTGCTTGCAATAGCCAAATTATTTGCCTCAGCCCTTTTCCGGAATTTCTGCTGAGGAAGCTGACGTCTCGGCTCTGCCCCACTTGCTCCTGTCGGTCCCTTGTCGCTACCGTGGTCGACAAGGCCCAGAGCCGCTGTGGACAGCTGCACAAACACTAGCGGGAGATAATGGCCGACAGGAGGGTAAATCAGTCTGGGACTAAAAAAGATCGTGGTTGGGAGAAGGGAGAAGGTCAATGTAAACATTTTACACAGTGTAGGTCAGCAGATGGGGGTGACCAGGAGGGCCAATTCTGTTTAATCACTGGCAAAATGCATTGGTTAGGATGCACTACCTAATGAACACTGCATTGTGAGTTGAGTACAACTGCTTGTTATAATAATAATAATAATAATAATAATAATAATAATAATAATAATAATAATAATAATAATAATAATAATAATAATAATCTCTGCACTAGGGTTGGTGCCCCAACCTGCCTTATTCCATGCTTAAGCTAACGGACCACTGAAGCCACGTAATGTTTTTGTCATGAGTAGCATGTGAGTTTGTTATTACAAACCATTGTGTTTAACTCATTTTTTTAAATGTAATGGTCTTTATGGCAATCTCTTCGTAAGTACAAGTTGTCTGTAAATCAGATGTTTTTAACCTAGGGACTGCCTGTACCGCAGTGAGTTGATGCCCAATCCTGGGTTATTTCCTGCCTTGGGCCCATTGTTTCTGTGACGGGATTCAGACCCACGACCCAGAAATGGGGCATATGGAAAATGAATGAATGAATGCATGAGTAAAACTATGGAATATATAGTGTAGGCCTTGTTCATGTGACACACTGCTGCACCTGTAATGTGTTTAGACCGGGCGGGCAACTTTGCTCAGGATCAGTGTTGGGCTTTGCTTATTGCTCAGGATCAGTGTTGAGCTTTGCTTAGGGCTCAGGCTCAGTGTTGAGCTTTGCTTAGGGCTCAGGCTCAGTGTTGAGCTTTGCTCAGGGCTCAGGCTCAGTGTTGAGCTTTGCTCAGGGCTTAGGCTCAAGGCTCAGCTTAGCTTGGTTGCGGCTGGACTCTAGATTCCGGGTTTCCGGGCCTTTTCTGTCCTCCCTAGATTTCGGTTCCGTCTGCCAGCAGATTTATGTTCTGTGTGGGATGGCTCAGTTTGGAGCCTTGGTACTTTGGTTGCTGGTACTTTCTCAGTTGAGATAGTAAATAAATTTAATTCCGCTCAGTGCTGATTGATGAAAGCAAGGGAACACATATTCCAGAAACAACACAATTGTCTTTGTAAACAGGGAGAGATATTTTTTCCTTCCTGCGATTCCTGAACACTTGTTTAGGTGACTCATGATGAATAATGCATACACAGTGCCCTGTAAACTCGCTGTTCTGCCAATACTTTGTATTGTTTATTGTAATAACTCAACAAAAGGAATAATGCTTTAAGCCTGTATACTTTCTAATTTATTTTATATATTTTGAGCTGTACACTTACTTTTGCTTGATTTGAAAAAAAGTGTTTAAATATAAATAATGTTCATTGAAGTGTAATATTGGGCAGGAAAATAAAAAATATTTTCACACAGGTTGTTTCTGTAAATGTCAGTGTTGTACAAGCTGTGCTATTTTAAGACTTCCAAGTGTCCATCATCCATTGAAAACAAAGCGGCTTAGGGTACCTTATGGTTCACTCCAATGTCCACTTAAACATGCAGAACACAACCCACTGTTATGTAAAGTGAATCAGGACTGCAGAAATGAGCCCAAGGAGTAATGCAAATTCTGGGGATCATGGTTACAGCATCGGCTCACACCTGCTGCTGCTGTTAGCAAGAGAAAACAGCCGGCAGGACAATTCCATAGCTGGCACTTAGGAGTCGGAGAGGACCTTATCTTGTGTCACACCTGTTAGGAGGTTCAGAGTTTTGGTATAGGAGGACCGTAGAAGCATTTGCTATCTATGGATGGCTAACAACATGTTTACAGACAAGTGAAAATACTAGGGCTGTTAGGCAACTAATTTTCTTAATAGAGATTAATTATGTAAACAGTGATTAATCATGTGCTTAATTGCATATTCAATCATATTATCATTTTGTGGAAAATTATAATTATACTGTTAAAACGTAATGTTAGACTATAACTATCTCACACTCAGACCAACTCAGAGCGGGCTTAAGTACCAACAGAGTAGCAAGACACAGGTGTAACTAACTAAGATTGAACCAATTAACTCAACTAGGGAATAAATTAAATAACATGGAAATGAATAAAAATAATAATCCTGAATTTCAAAAAGCTGAATTTGGGTTTTACATCACACTAACATTTAGCCCAAGCTCAGTGGTAAGGAGCTGTTCCAAAGAGGATGAATATCTAAGTCTTTCCTAGAAATTGCATGATAGTCGTGATTGTTTCCACTGCCAATTCATTTCCCCTACTAAAATGTTATCTATCTTTTGCATTAAGATTAAGTATAGATATGAAACATTTGATTAGGGTAAATGACTGCTTGATGTACTCTATGTTACATAAGTGCCGGCTTTACTTGAAGACATAGGCATGCTGGGAGGGATGATTTGGTTTGGCTCGAGTGTGTGTGGATGATGGCAGAGAAAGGCAAACTCCTTAGCTGACTGATGGCTACTCCCAGTGCCAGTTTCCCTGGGGATAACACTGTTGGCACAGGTCCAGGGAGCAGGAATGGAGGAACGAGCACCTAAAACCGTGCATCGCATTTGCACTACTGGTGAAAGTTGTGAAAACACTTCCACTTTTTAGAGACTGCAGAACGTTATTCAGAATGTTACGCCAGTTACTTATTTAATAGGCCATTCTTTGATTCTTTCTAAACATTACTGCCAAAATATGTGTAATTATATTTAGAATGTAGTGCCAAAAATGCTAGGTGTTCCCACAATTTTGCCCACTAGTGTAGGTCCTCAGCACTAGGGTGTTATCTTACGTTGCGGGGATACTGTCTCATTATTTGTGGAAATGTGATATCCACTCCTGTGCTTTTTTCTCCAGTTATTCAGAATCTGCAGGCCTGTTTTTCCTTACAGACTGCAGTCCCCACCCCGGTCACATTCTCCCCTAAATCTACCTTATTCACCTATCGTTTGATGCTGGAACACTGAGATGAGGATATGTAAGAAATATACCAGTGAAATACAAGGTGAGGTACACGATAGTTTGCTGTTTCTATCAACTGTCCCAAACAGACTTTACTATTATTAGATTATTGGCATTAACACCTTGTACTCATATGTATAACATGGATGGATGGATGGATGGATGGATGGATGAATGGATAAACTAGCCAGTCCTTGCATTAAACCAGGGTAACATTTTAATTATGAGTAATAAGAAAGACAACATGACAGTATAGTGGTTAGTAGGGTGACCTCACACCCATAGGTCTATGTTTGTGGAGTTTGCATGTTCTCTCCATATTGTTGTGGGGTTTCTTCCTGGTACTCTGGCTTCTTCATTCCAAAAACATGCTGAGGTTAATCAGAGTTATTGAATTGCCCGTAGGTGTGCACGTGTGTGTGCATGGTGTATGACTGTGCCCTGCCATGGGTTGGCCCCCCATCCTGGGTTGTTCCCTGCCTTGTTTCCATTGTTTCTGGGATAGGCTCCAGACGTTTGTGACCCTATTTAGGACAAACAATATATAAGGTAAATGAATAATAAGAAGAAAATCAAAGCACTCGCTACAATAAGTGTTTTATTCACTACTATACACAGCTTGTTGATGAATCTAGCCAAGAAGCAACGACAACATGTTTTAAAATAAAGCACATTAAATGTTTAAATGAATCAGTGCTGCTTTGGTAACTATGATTCATGCCTCCTGCATAAATGACTGTAATCACAGGCAGTTATGAATAGCAGCCCTGTCTAAATGCTACTGTTAGCATATAGCTATGCAAATTGAAGGCCTTGCTTTAGGCCAAAGTTTTAAGATGTGCTTGTACTACTGGTCAGAAGAAAACCCAGAAATCCAAGTTGAGGAATGCAAACCTTAAAGTGAAGCCATATTTCACTGGGTGATTACCAGTTGCAATAAGTATCAGACATAACAAAACTCTTAAGTAAATTTCTTTATAACAAACCAGGTGACTTATGGGTACTTAAGATAAACACACTGGGAATGCATTTTTATTTCTCTCACATATACAGTATAAGAAGGAGCACTGGGTGGTCTCAAAACAAGAATATTTTCTATGTGTTATGGTGGGGCTTGGCACAGGATGAAGAAGAGTGATGATCCATGGAGTGGCTCGCAGTGAACAGAGGACGTTATTAGCTAAACAGAACTTAAAATCAAACCATTAAATAAAGGGAACACAAAGGGTCAAAAACAAAATAAAAAAGGAGTAACTAAACAATAACCACAAAATAACACACTAGGAGACAGAGCAAAACTGGGAGCTATTCAGGGAGATAAGCAGAGCTACTAACAACAACAATGACTGACCAACAAACTGAGTCAGGGCAGGCACTTAAATCAACACAGATAACGAGGCTTCCAAGGGGCAGGTGTGGACCATAACAATTTCAACCAATCAGTACAGACACAGGTCAGCAAAAAAAAGGTGGAAAAAATTCTAATTAACAAGCACAAGAACTAGGAAACATTATAAAACAAACACAGAGGCTAACAGCACTAGGAAATGCTATGAATAAAAGTACAAGCAGAACCAAATAATATAAGACGCAAGCAGGGTAAACCAAAAGCCTCTGAGCTATGTGCTCAACCCATTGAGCTACACAGCAGTCCTGGTAGCAGAAAAACACAGTAGCGGCTGAAGAGCTAGAATACAGAGAGAGGGGAAGCAGGATGAACAGAAACTCCTGCTGGTCAAACTGGGACAAAGCATGTAGAACAGGTTGAGACAGGCACCGACCCTGACCGTTTGATAAGTTGCTTGAAATTAAGTTTCTCGTTCCTGGAAGATTTGTGTGGCCGACATATGAACAGAACAAATGACTGTCTTTCACACTGAATATCCCATTTCAGCATTTTCATAATAAATGAGCTTTAATGATAAGTTATGAAAGACGACTGAGATAATCAGAAATTTTGTGTAAGAGACCACGGGAGAGGAAAAACAGCCCAGGCCAGAGTGGACAAGGTTATCTTGGGCTAGCCCACTGAAGATGGACAGTGGTATTGGGAGTATTTCCTAATAAAGCTTTTGCTGATTATGCAAATCAAAGACTTTAAAGAAGAACCCCAATCACTAACCTCTACTTATAAAACAGATGTTTTGTTGGTCAAAGGTGGAAACAGAAAAGTAAGAAAGCACAGAATGTTGCTGTTCATTTGTCATGGCATTGAATCATCTTGTATTTTAGGCACCTATAGCTCTTCAGTGGATGGGGGAAGATTTCACAGTAATGCAATATTATATTTTTAATTATCAGCTAAATTTATTTTCCCAGAGGGATGCCTTCTATGAATGAAATATCTAATTCAGTGACTCCAGCGCATCTACAGGAAAACACAATGGCTGTAGGTTTCAGGTAAAGCTTTCTAATTCATCATTGGATTTATTTATTTTGTAGCATTTCACATTAACTGCACCTTCATAATACCTTTATAATGCATTCATGGAGAATTCATAAGCAGCATTACCTTATGATCCTAACATAACAGCTTTAGTACACATCGATAACAAACATTAAATGGTTATATGATTGTATGTGTTTGTTATTGTTTATTATATAATTGTTTGTTATCATATAGTATTTGTTATTAATGTATATTAAAGGTGTTCAGGAATACGTACATGTTACTATGAATGCATTATGAAGATGCACTGAATGTTTTATGCGTTATAGAGGCATTATTAAGGTGCAGTTAATGTAAACTGTTACCATTTACTTATGCCATACAATAAAACAATTAAATGCTGATGTGAGTAGCCAACCTGTGCCCTGCACGCACACATGTGTCAGCACCAATGTGCGTCAGAGCCTGTCCCAGAGTGAATGTGTGTGTGGTCGGTTCCTGTGGGACATGGTCTTTGCACGCATTAAAGTCATTGACCAGTACCTTGACCCTTGGCATGGAGAAATGGGTACCTTTCCTTAGTAAACCTGTCCTAACCTTGAAGACGGGGGCTAACAGCCCACAGGGGAGGCACGGCTTGGTGGGCACTGGAAAAGGAAGAGAAAAGACAAACAAACCAGCGAGGCACTAATTGTGATCTAATAATAGTTGATGACTGGCAAGATGTGTATTTATAATACATCCTCCGTCATTAAGAGACAGTCGCAATCAGGGTGAGGAATGCCCCACCGTCCCCATAGCCTTGGCTATTTTATGGGGCCCCCTCACACCAGGCTTGCTTCCTGGGAGTGTGCTGATGGACAATGGCTGGAAACCACGAGCATGCATGCAGACACCAAAACAATGGCAAACCTCGGACTCTCTAGTATTTTCTATTCACACGGAGTGCGCCTGGCTTTTACATCGGAAGTGTGGGGGGGAGGGGGGTGTTGGTGGGGTCAATGGGTCATAAATCAAACATCGACTCGTTCCCAGGGTAAAACAAGCACGTCACCAAGCCCCGCGAGCCATTCACCGGCCTGGGACGGGACGCCTCATGACTCACCGCCGACATCCGACAAGATGGCGTCTTTTGAAGTCTGTGCCAAGGTCGATATTCCGCACGATAAAGACAGATGCGGGTGACATGGTGAGGTGGTCCCTGCCATGTCGCCTCACACTTCCAGAGTTCTGGGTCGAACCAAGCCCTAGCGTTGTCCATCAGCTTTCTCCTAGTACTCCACCCTGTTTCCAAGAAACTGTGTAACAGTTTACTTGACCTTAGCCAATAAAAAAATATGCTTTATATTACTGATACAACAGGGAAATCATATTATCCCTTGCTTTTATAGTAGTCGAGTATTATATATTATATATATGT
>JABFDZ020000084.1:3098335-3112533 GCA_019775955.2 Pollimyrus isidori
AATCACTGAGGCACAGCTATGAGCAAGTGAACAATCATAAAATCATTAGGTTTAAAAATCAAAATCTGCAGGGAAGCTGGCAGAAACTGGCACAGGCCTGCATACTGTTGGAAACGCAGATCTACAAAGTCCAGCCTTGATTGATGGTTGACTAGGTGAATGGAATATCTTTTGACACATATGTTCACCTTCCTTGAACTTAGACTAACCAATGGTTGAAATTGCTGGACTGCTATTACAATTTGGAGCCTTCATTTTGTTTCTTCTTCAGAATGTCTTATTTATGAAAAAGAGGTTTCACCCAAAACCCGAAGAATTTTTTTCCATCAGACCAGCAGGGTCCCTGGCCGACCTAGCGTGTAACATGCCCGTTTTTGCAGGTCCTGAAAACACCCGCAGAGGGCGACAGTGCAGCACTGAGACGCTCCAGTTGGCCTCATCTCCGCTCTCCTCAGCTTGGACACTCCAGAGGGAGACATCCTTGTTTATCCCAAAAAACAGCATGCCATTGTTTAAAATGTTGTTTTTCATCGGGCCCAACCAGTGATGCTGACCAGTGATACTTTGGAAGGTATGTGAGTCTGTGCAGCATAAACGGTTGGACGGTGAATGGATGACTAACATGCATACAGACTTGGGCATGTAACCTGTGCCGTATTTGGATAAGTTGAGAATAGCCAAATTATTCCTAAGACTTCTCACCTCTTTTATTCCTTCCTGGTTTTATATTCTGCTATTGCCTCACTGTGTTGACTCATTAACTTTCCTACTTTTACAGTAACTGTACAGTGTATTTGGCGTGAGAAATTCACATTACAAATGAAATTTATTATTATTATTATTATTATTATTATTCATCCTTATACATGAGTGGATGGATAACCTGAAATCTAAAATGTGAAAATGCTAACTACATATTATTAATAATTATATAACCATTCCAGTGCTGCCAATACTGTAAGGCCACATGCCATTTTATGCAGTTTGAAAAATACTAACACAATACACACGATAGCGAAACACCACCATACTGTTAATCTCCAGACCGTTTGTGATCTTAACTGCACTATAGTTTTTTTTTGTGAATGGAACCCGTTTTCTGATCTGGAACACGTCGCTCACTTTATCTGCACACTAGATAGAGTGCGGGATGCAGACCAGAATAATCAACTGACCTTAGTTTCAGCGGTGAATGGGAAAAGCAAAGCCTATTCAGAGCTGAGTCATTGGGTGATTATGTGATAAGACTAACATATCCAGATTGTCACTTTGGACTGATTCACATGACATTAATAGCAACATAGCAAGGTGCTTGGAACATTCTAGAACTTTTACCAACTTCTGATCTCAGCACATCTTTCTGTGACCCCTCTACATTTACCTGTAGGACCCCATTTGCCCTCTCACATGTAGGCCTATTCTGCCATGATTTCTGCTTTTTGTACCGATCTCTTCTTCCTGCTGACCCAGAGCCACACAACCAGGTCACCTGGAAATGTCCACAGGAGGTGTCAGCATCAGTGTCTCACATGTGTGTCATTTTTTTTTCCCCCTCAATCTCAGAAATTTCTCTGTACACGATAGAAGAGCTGTCAGATGCCCTATTTAAGAAAACATTTGAGGAAAAATGGGACAGCTAGTGTGAATTAGGGCACGGTAGCACAGAGAAATCAAAGTGACCCATGTTGAACGGGATACTGTGAAAGACTGTCTAAGACAGTAGAGGACTTGGGACTTATGGGATTATACAGCATACATTTAAAAAAAAACCCAGGAGACCCACCCACCTAGCAGGTACTGATGCCATGTTGAGATTTTCTCCCATGACATACCACCCCATTGATCACTGTGGTGTTACACCAAATATTTGAGGTATTCAAAGTATTTGAATTTGAATAACCGGTATATAGGCTAGCCAGTGACTGTAGTAAAATTCATGTGCAGTTCATATTCTGACTGCAGCATGGCACCAGTACAACTCTTCCTCCAAGTAACACACACAAAAACATGAGCAAATAGGTAAACAAAAAAGATGACAATAGGAGTCAATAAGGGTGCTTCTGGGGAGGGGGGAGTGCCCCTGTGACAGCATGCATGGGTCCCCCTGTGGCCCCCCTAGATACGCATGCTACTTGGGCTTGAAATAAATTCATTATTATTATTATTATTACTTACATTTACATGTGGGCTAAAATTTTGTGTGCTGGGAGCAGGAGAAACACAAACCTAAGGATATTTTCTTGATGGACTGTTAAGGTGAGTGTGTCAGCTGGTGAAAACGAAGCTGGCGACAGGAAAAAAAATAATCAAGCTTGTGGAAGCAAGACAGTGTACACAAGAAACTGGAGTGAGCTACGTATCTGTAAAACCGGCGAAATGTGACTGCAAAGCATTGCTTGAAAATGGCCTTTCGCTTCATGATGCTAGCAAGCTCCGGAGTACGTGCGCATTTTCAAAAAGCAGCGTGACGTCCATGCTGGTCTGTGCTGGTTAGTGCTAGTTTGGTGCTGGTGTAGCTGATGGACCAGCATAGCTGTGCTGGTCAACCTGTACACAAAGATAATCCACCAGCAATATTTCATAAATGATGCAGCACCCAAACTCAACATGTACTGGTATAACCAGCATGCGTTATAATGGTCGTACTGATAACCAGCTAAGCTACTCTATGCAGATTTTTTTTCAGCGGGGACATATTTTAGTAAATCCTTTCAGGCTAAAATAGTAATTTGCTCCTCAATTTTAAGCTGCAAAGTTTCTTAAAGAACCCTTCCGAGAAGCTCTCTTTATGCTTCAATCCATAGGCAAATAAAAATCTTTTGAAGACTGACAGTTTCGGTGACGGACAGGTAGATTGTGGTTGGTTAAGATTGTTGGAAAATTTCATACGATTTAACCTTCAACGGTTTCTTGGGGTGCGTGTGGGGGAACAACAACCACCCACAGGTGACCATCAAGTGCTAACAACTTGAGGGTTCCACAGGATTATCAACCTGCTATGCCAACCAATCAGTCACAATTGAGAAAGCACTCTGGATGTAGTGCGAAACGTCTTCTATGAAAAACAAAGTCCATTTGCTATTGCATAACCCTTTTTAAGTGTTAATATATGATATTGATCTTATCAACAAATTCAGTTAATTAGTACAAATTGCTACTATAATTTTTCATGTTATTATATTCTAGAACATTTTGGGATATTAATTCACCTTTTTGTTAAAAAAAAGGTCAGCCGTTTTGTTTTGTTTACTTATCAACTGTTACAAAATAAATAGCATCATGCTTAGCTATTCCACAGCTGAAGCTCTTCGACAGATTCTGCAAGAGGATACAGACGGAATGTGCATTATATGACCCCTCGGCTGCCCCTCCCACTGCCGCAACCCCTTTAACTGCACTTATTTCACTGCATAAGCTGTGCATGCATCATGCAGTTAACTAATAAACATATCTTAAATTCATTGACGTTCATTGAAATTGACCTTGCTACCATTGAATTACATATGCCAACGAATAAGGGTGCAACTTGAACCCCAAGGACCTGGAACATAACTTTCTAACAAGGACCCACTGAGGGTTAAACACAACTTGCATGGAACTGTGGATGTTTAATTCCACATAGTTTCCGTGTTACCTCTCCGCTATTTGACTTTGAAGTGAGCACTCAGATGTGATCACACGGAAAATAGTGGGGATGCTAATAGTCAAGAGAAAATTTTGTAAAAAATTATGCTGGAAGTATGAAAATTTACTTTAAAATGCGGCTGATTTTGTGACACGGACAGACAGCATAGGACAAAATGCAATCAATTTAATTATTAATACGTACACAGGATGAACTTAATACAACGATTAAAATAAATTTTCTCTACATGGCTGGCATTTTCATCTGACGCTGATTGAAATTATGCAAGGAAACTGTGAAAGAAATGTGTTTTTTTTTTTTGCTTTCTCTCTCATGCGATACCATCCGTATATCACAGAAAGCTGAAGATTAAACTGATTTTGCTGCAGCCCCAGATACAAGAGTGAGGAGCCCATCAAAGGGGAAAGATCATAAGCTAGGAAAGTGTCAGAGACTGCCTACGCTTTCTTGCCCATGAAAAGACACCCTACATCGTCCATACCTCAGCGAGGGAGCACTCGCTTGTTTACATCTGAGGCAACCTTCTGATGTACCCAGAAAACCTTGTGTACCGGGTTTTATTTAGCCCAGTACAAAAAAAAACCTAATTAATGTGCCAAATCAAGATGTCCAGGTCCTTAAAAGACAAAAATGTCCGCAACATAAGTTGTTTTTGCTGAGGAGTTACAGGTATATGAAGGATAATGCATATTAAATCTGCATGCGAATATGCAGAAACTGTAGTGCAAATTCTGCTATGGGATGGTCATCTGTTTTTATAACAGCATTATTTAGCAAGTGACAGTTATACCATAAATTTAACTTCCACTTCAACATTGCTGTATGGATAATCGAGCAGTAACTATGGTCAGTACTGATGCACCAGCTATTTATTGCATATTTTTTCATTTTGTTACCTGTATTGCCCTTTGCCATGCACCGTTTCACCTCTTATTGCTCTGCTTTGTGTCCTGTACTGCACTACTTTTTTGCCCTATTGTCTGTCTCCCATTGCACCTGTCCTCTCCCCTGCAACCATGACACAAAAATTTCACTTTGTTCTTTAGAACGCGCCATCATAAAAACTTGACACTCGGTCACAGGGTCTGATAAAGGAAAAGATGCACCAAGTGCCTATCTATATGCTTTTTAACCCGACACTGCCTGTCCGTCTTTCACACTCAGGTAAGGCTGGCCCGCAGAATTGCAGGTTTTGTCCCAGCATCACAATCATCTTTGGCTTTTTTCTGGAAAATTCCATTCGCCCTCCAGTTTCCATGGATCTGAAAAAAAGTGTTTCCTTTCAGGAAAAAGAAAGAGTTGACCATTCTGGACTTGTATAATTCTGCATAGCCCGTGACCATACTTCACAAACCACAATCCTCTGCCTCGTATTTTACAGCTATGGATTTATGCCCGGGCGTTAATGAATTGCTTAAAAAACAGGCACAGTGAAGTAAACATGTGTCTTTAGTTTCCCACTATAAAAGGCATTGCTGGCAGAGCTTCCATGAAATAGATATATAGACTGACTTTATTTTTAATGGACAGTGAGCATGCGAAATGATTCCACCTTAAGTACTTGTCTTCTAGATAAATGAATACCACACCAGCTTCATATATCAAACAGTTGACCCTAAAAATGCTTTGAAACTGATAATAATCCTTGAAAAAAATAAATAAATAAAAAGGAGATGTAGGTTTTATGTCTGTGTTGATTTCTTAAGAATGTACCTGTTTAGTATGGATAGTGGTGTTTACATTAAGGTAAACAGTGAGACACAGCTATGAAAACGAGTAACAAAAGATATTACAATTATGGAAAAAGTTAGAGATCTGTAGTGAAACGATGAAGTGCACAGAGTACAAAGCACATCACAAATTCACACTATATTCAAAGCAAAGCTTGCATTTACAAAGCAAGAAAGACATTTAATCAAGATAAAATTCAATTTGCATTAAATTACTGTAAAAGGTGAAGTGTATCAGAATCATAAAAGGAATCCGCTACATCCCAGAATATTAGAGACTGATTGGCATCTATCTCTATGGTCTTTATTCTGTTTGAAGTTATCGTAAGAAATAAGATAAGGTAAAAGGTTTTAAATGAACCACATAGTGAAGAGATCTCCTTCTTGGTAGCAAATCCTATTGGCTGTGGGTCAGTCTGACGTTATTCTGGAGATAGAGAAAGACAACTCTTTAATCTCCTTCATTTGTCCTTTAATTCACAGTTGAACATAGTCCAAAGTGTTACAATCAAGTGCTTCTTGAGGTGAAAATTGCACAATATACTGTACTCATACTTTGAGAAGAAAATGACCCAAAATAAAAGACGGATGGCTTCATTTTTGGCTCGGAAGGGCTTGTGAAACCGTGTCACCGCACTTCTAGCAGATATGTCCTTATATTTTTCAAAAATATAACCCTTTACTTCCTAAGAGTGGCATTACTGGCTATTTAAGTTGTTTAAGTATCGCAATGTAGTCTTTTGACCTGTATCATACAGGTAATAGTTTTTTGTCTTGAGGTCTGATGCATGCATATACACTATATTCCTCAAACCATTTAGACTAATTTTAAGATGGCATCATGTGACTTTTCACACTAATTAGATGCACATTTGTTCAGTTAAACGCTTGCACTAATATTGGCCTCAATTCATCATTGTGCCGGGGTTCATTGATCCGGTGACTTTATCTAATTAATAGATTTGTATGAGTCAACTTCAGGGCTCCAGGCAGAAGCCGGGGAGACGATGGTATCAGGCAGGTGTCAGGTGTGTGGGGAACTTTGCGGGGGGAGTTGCTGAAGGAAGCATGAAGCTGGGAAAATCATTTTTCAGAATTACTTTTCCAATGTATGGTTGATGGGAAGCTCTGGGATGTATCCCAGAATGCACCGGGGCTGGGCACACCATGTGTGGTTTCAGTTTATCATACAGCTCCCAAATGTCCATGCTTAGGTTTATTTAGAAGTACTGTACAGACTGGAGGAAAGCAAAGTGTGAATCCTAAGGGGAATGTAGAGAGAACTGGGCAGCGACACCTGCTGGCCACAATGGAACAGGAACATAAGACAGGGATGGATGGGTACCAACCTTGACAGCATGGGCAGTTTGCATGTGCTCCAACATTTGGCATGCGTGTCCTTTAGCTACTCTGGTTTCCCCCCCCCCCATGCAGTCAGACTGAGCAGCCTCTCTGAACTTCATGTGGAACTCCAGCCTTGCATTCTACTCTGCTCTAGGCCCCCTTGTGACCCTAATTTTAGTAAGTGATTAAAAGATGGAATCATGGAATTTCACAGGGGATATCTCTGTATGCCTTTTCAAATTTTTGGAAGCAGACACATATCGCTTCTGTTTCCATTTCCATTTCAGTGTAAAAATGTGACATCCTGTGACATATCATGAGATGATTTCCTCTTTCTCCAGTATATATCCTGTTGAAATGCTAAAAAAAAAACCTTTGGGGCTGTTTCTGGACTTTCATTCAGGGTATGAATGGCTGTTGAAATGCTTCTGCCATTAGGGAAATCTCGACTTTTGTCAAGACTTTATTTTCCCCTTGACTGGTCATATTTTGATGATGGGCACACTACCGGCTTAGAGGCTAATGCTATAAGGCATCCTTACAATCGCACAGCTGAAATCCATAACAAACCTGATTGTTATGACTGAGAGCCTTTCCGTGGTTTTGTGGTAAAAACAGTACATCTGACTGTGAAATGTGAGAATATCTCCTTAGCATGGCCGCAAAGCCGAGCTCAGGCATGGCACACAAGAAAAATGTGATACAGAGTGAAGACCGAAAATGATCCACTGTATGTGGAATTTGGCTTTAGAATGCGAAACGTCTCGTTGTCCGAAATAATAATTAAAAAAAAAAGTTTCCAGACAAGTGGCAGACACAGTGGTTTCTAAAGCTTTTCCTCAAATTCCAGATATCCCTCTAGGATACGGAGATGCCGTTTACAAATGTTTCCACCCTCCCGTACCTTGTATTTTAAGCATTGACCACAACCTGGATCTAAAAAAGACACAAACAGTTCCCAAGGAGTAATCCGGACGCGTCTTTCTCTCAAATGACCGCAAAGATGCAAACAGTTCTCCACAAACAAAATGCTCTGGAACATCACTGAATAAGGAGAGTCAGATCTTGCTAGGTCTGCTGACGTAGGTGTAGCACAAATAAGGCAACATCTAGGACCCGTCTGGTCGGGAGACGTCTGACAAAAGCCAGTGCTGTCAGTAATCACATTATCATGCGTGTGTTACATTATAGTACCACAGAAAACACAGGAATTTGAGACGGAATGTTCCAGAAATTCCAGCCTAGGATTTTCCATTGCCTTGTGCCTTGTGCTGCCTGGGGTAGATGCCAGGCCCATGTCTGACCATGCAACGCATAAGCGATTAAAATGAGGACAGCGGCTCAGACATTACTGTAAACAACGGTCAGAATTAGTTAGTACGACATACCACCATCCGACAACGGACAATAAATCGGCCTTTATTATGTTTGATGGAGTTCGGAGGTTTGATCGCTCATGACAGATTTCTGGGAAAAGATGCCGGCTCTGACTGGCAAGCCCTGTCATTCTGTCTTATTTGGGCTTAACAGGACCCATATTGCCTCTCTGAGAGTAACATTTTATCACTGGGTTTGATTCTATCTGACAGGATGGCTGCCTTATCACAGGCTAGGCCCTGGCGGCTCAAGGGTGCTGGAGGAGGGAGAGGAAAAGCAGCTGAAAGTGAGCGAGGGAGATGGCTTTGACAAAGCAGACCCCTGTCTGGCTTTCATGTTGCTCTTTGAAACAGCATAAAGCCACCCATCACTCTGTCAGGAGGAATTGTTTACAATGAGGTAAAACGAGCCTCTCCATTTCTATTATAGAATTTAAATTGGTGAGGTATGATATGTGCATTAATCTGCTCATTTTGAGTGGCGTCCACACAGCAGAGAGGCAGAAAAAAATCAACAATGTTAATGTGACACACAGAATGAGCGATAATTGCTTTAGGGCGAACACATTGCAGCCCACAAATAATTTAATTGACTTAAAAAGCACTTTATGGGTGGAGAGGTAATGTTATTATGCAACATGCTACTAATGCGTCACGGGGTGCGATTTGGGGAACTTTTGGCCTTCACCCCCCACGTTTGCTCTGATGGACCAATCTACCAGCACTCGAAACAGTAGAGTGATATATTCCGATTAAGATATTACTAGTCAAAGGAGGGGTGCTAACATCGTATAGGCACGTCATTTGTACAGCTTGTTTACGTTCAACACGGCCGGTTCAGCAAACAAAATTTGGGCTCGGTGATCAGGGTGGACCAATTAAAATGATCAAAGCTGTCTTTAGTCCATATATGAGAGTGTTCGCATATAATGTGGTTTGATCTTCTCCGCCCAACTTGCAATTTCTTTCCCCAAAGCGAATGGCCAAATTACTGACAGTTCATGCATTAATAGTTGAACCATTGAGCCAGAAATCTCTGCCGGGTGTTTATGTAATCTCTCAGTACTTCATTACTTTTTCTTATTTTCGAATAAGAAAATGCATTGGAATTTAAATGACTGTTAATATCTCACAGAAGTAGAATAAATTAGGGAAAGGAAATATTAAGGACACTTTTTTTCGAAATTAATTATTTCTGGACAGCTTATTGGTTAATATATGAATTCCAGTGATAATAAACCTGATTAGTTTAGTGAGTCACCCAAATTGCTATTTATTTTCTATTGACACTAGTTGTATTAGCTGGGTGAGGTTTCAAAATGCCAGACACTATATATTTTCTAAGTGCTGCACCACCTGCCATTTTCTGTAGGCTGAAGGATATTAGTTATATTAGTTTTCAAACCTGCATTGGCCAGTCTATTCCAAGGGAGTGGGTGTTGTGGGAGGAGCAGACCCTGAGGAAGGCTGCTGCTGAGAGACACCTTACCCATAGGTGATGTGTATCCCAGGTCGAGAGCCCCCCCTGAACTGCCCCCACCGCCACACACAACACCACCACTGGAATCTTTGTTGAACTTCATTCATTCTGTCACGCCCACGAGGGCGGGGTCTTAACTGGTGCAATGCATTGGCAATCACTCCTGTCCTGTATAGGACGCCCGCTTCCTTTCCTGCACCAAGAGCTGATGAGCTGATGATTACCTTCCATACTGAGCGTTCTAATCATCTCCTGTGTACCTACCTGTCCATACCTCTTCTGTCAACCCTTTGTGTAGTACTCACCCTCTGGCCTTTCTTTCTCCAGTCTAGTTCCCATCCTTGAATTACCTGCGCCCCGGATCCCGGCTGACCTTGTCACTTGGTTTGCGTAGAATACGCCATCAATTCCAGGGTGAACCCCTCCACGGAACTAACGCCCTTCCAGTGTGTACTAGGTTTCCAGCCCCCCCTTGTTCCCGAGGGACTCTCCCCAAGGAATCGTGCCCAGAGCCGTCGACCTGTCAGAAGACTCACCCCCTCCTATAGCTGATGATGGTGCGTCGACTGGAATGCGGGCTCTCCTAGACTCCCGACGACGTCGGGGCCAACTTCAATACCTGGTGGAATGGGAAGGCGATGACCCGGACGGATCTGCGTCGTTGGTAACCGATCCCACCTTGAGATCAAACTTCCATCGGGACCACCCTTCCAAGCTGGTGCCGCGGCCCCATGGTCGTCTGCGCAAGTGACGTTGGCGTCCAGGAGGCGGCCGTTCGGGGAGGGTTCTGTTACGCCCACGGGGGCAGGGTCTTGACAGGTGCAACGCGTCGGCAATCACTCCTGTCCTTTATAGGACGCACCCCTCCTTTCCTGCACCACGGACTATTGAGCTGATGATTACCTGCCATACTGAGTGTTCTAATTGTCTCCTGTGTACCTACCTGCCTGTGCCTCTTCTGTCAACCCTTTGTGTCGTACTCACCCTCTCGCCTGTCTTCTCCAGTCCAGTTCCCATCCTTGAACTACCTGCTCCCCGGATCCAGGCTCACCTTGTCCTCCCCGCCGCCTGTCTTTCTGTCTCATGCCTATGTGCTGGACTGACTACACTGGTATTGATCCTCGCTATTGACCTTCAGCCACGAGATTCTCTTGTCCCTCTTCGGATCGGCACTTTACCTCTCCCTGAGGTTCCCGCTCCTCAGCTCCCCCTTTGCCCTACGCCGAGCGTCTCCTCGGGACTACCCCTGTAATCCTGTCCACAGAATCTGATTGCTCGAAAAAGCATGTTTCACCCCGCATTTCTAGATCCGAGTTTCTCTGCCTCATTTACAGTGACACATTTCATTCTTAACTTCAGCTTTCACCAAAGCAGCCCTCATTTGAGTACCACACTGAAATGTATGGTTTCACAGGATTTATACATCTTGTTTTATTTTATTCATTGATGCCTCTTTAATTACTGAAAACACTGTAACCTCCAGAATAGGCTAGTAATATTAAAAGTAATAATGTCAATTACAAGCAGGCTAAAAAGCACTGCTTTGCAGATGCTAGCAGTTAGCTTGTGCTTAACATATTGACTACAGCTGCTTACTTATATGCCATTTTCTGTCTTTTGCATTCCAGAAGTAAGTGAGAACAACAACCTGACCTCCTGTTTCTGCTTTTTAGCTTTTAGTTAATCATATACTGTAATAACAGCACTATGCAATAAACGCAGATTCCCTTGTTTGTTTAATTTCACTTAATAGCAATAGATAATGGATAATTTTTCTGAATATGTGAATCATGAAAAATATTGAGTGTGAACATGCTATTATTATTATTATTATTATTATTATTATTATTATTATTATTATTATTATTATTATTATTATTATTATTATTATTATATGTGATCTTTTCCATATGGGCTGGCATTTGTAATTAGAAGTCAACAAAAGGCATTGCCAGTTATATAATATAGGTTAGTGATGAATCAGGTGACATTTTCACTTGACAATGCCCTTTACCTGAAGCAAATTACATCTTGCAAAGGAAGGAAGGCATTTTGGTAAAATAATGTAGGTCCAGGGCTTACAAATATGCAGGGTTTGTTTGCTTCAAAAATATGGATAAGCTGACATGCTCTGTAGTTGTTCACATCCATTAATGTGTTTGACGGGATTAATATTGTCCTTTCTTTGTATGAAGAAGTGATGGAAAGAATAGGCATTGCTTTTTGTACCTTTGTATTTCTTCCGTTGTTACAATGAAGCCATACTCCAAGCAACCCTAATTATCTCTGCATCTTAGAATTCAGAACAGGTTAGCCAGAAGGTGACATGTTTTGAGAAAAACCAATCTAGCAAAGTTTGTACCTTGTGTCTGTTACCCTCAAGCTAAATCAGCAGTCACGCCCATTAGAGCAATGAAATGCCTTCTCAGATGGGAAGATGAAAAGATCTTCAGACAAGAGCAAAGCCACTAGAATAGATCAATGAATGGCAGTTGTTGCATTTCCCCGGAAGGTATATCTCTGCAGTTTATTGACAGAAAAGATGCAAAGAGCAAATTAGGGACTAACACCCATAAGCAATTGTGGATGACAAGAAGTAATTACTGAAAGTCCTCAACAGGAGAAGTCATCTGCAATATACTGAACGACTCAAGGGAATAATTAAACAAAGGAAATTTGTTTCTATCCTCTTCTTATGTGGTACTCAGATACGTCATATTGGATAACAGGCTGAAATACAACCAGAGGTGGAGATTTCAGGTCCAGAGAATTCAAATTCCCGACCAAGTGTTTCAAACGACTAGTTGAGTATAAAGAGTCACAGTCACAGAGACAGCACAACAGGCTGTATTATGGCACAGCTTACGTATGATTTATGCCAACACATTTACAAATTCCAGTTTGCAAAGGCAATAAATCAGGTGAAATGTCCACATGCCAAGTTGTCTGTTTTTTGAAAGACACAAAAGTGGCACTGGAAAGGATGCTGAGGTTAATGGTTTTTGTGAAAAAAAAAAAACTCTATTTCATCTCTCACTGACATGACTCTTGTCCAACATACCATGACCTTATAATTCTCACTGACTTACTTATGAAATCCCTTATTATCGCGCCATCTGTGAACCAAAAGGCAGTACCTTATTCTGAAAGCCCCAGACCTTAACACAATTGCACTAATTTGGCATTGAATATATTTCCATAATCGCAGTAACAACCTCAATAAAATACGGCCCAGTCAGCTTAGACTGCCGTGTTCTTACTGAGTCCCCAACCCCTATATGCAGGCCATATGGAAGAGTGAAACTCATCTATTAGTGAGGCAATGCCCCCTTCAGAGAATCTTACAGGGATGATTTTCTAATTTGTGATGCATTTCTCAGAGCTCATTAGAGTCTCTTGAATTTTTTTTCACCCCCTTCATCCATCTGTACTTTTTTCGTGGTCACTGTAGGAAAATGTCACAAGATATTCAGATGTAATTAAAAGCTGCGGTGCTTCAGCAGTTTAGATATATGGCTACACTCAGCATTCCTTTTCTGTTACACACCTGTTATTTGTTTAATCTTCCCTCTCGTACCAGCCCTCGTGTTGTTCAGCCCAGGTGCCTCTTGTCTGCTCCCTCATTAGTGGTGTATATAATGCCTCCACGTCTCAAGCGTCCCAGTCCAGTCATTGATGTTGCTGCTGGCATGTGCGGCCCTGTTTGCCCTGTGGCCACTCCTGATGCTCCCTACCATGTTTTGACCCAATGAGGTCAATTTCCTTTTACCCTGTAGGTAGTTTTGTTTAAATAATGCCCCTTTTGATTTTCCGCACATCTGCCTTTGTTTCCGTTCTCGCCTGTGACGTGACAGACACCTGATCTAAGTTATTTTGAACATGCTGTGATTCTTGGTGCCAGATGTTCCTGCTTTTCGGAAACAGCCACCATCCTGGATTATTCATGGACCATCTCATGAGTGTGTAGAGAATGTTGCTGGGTTAATGAGAATAAGAGGAGAGTGGCCAGACTCGTTAAAGCTGACGGTATTTCCACAAGTGCAAAAAGAGCAGCTGGGAACGACAGTGATGAGAATAGCTTCTCTATATGCACAAATTGTCATTCACAGAAGTGATTTGGGAGACGAAAGGGGGTCCAACCTTTTATTACTCAGCAGTAGCTAATGAAATGGCCACTGGAAAATTCACTATATAATCCAAATGTAATTGGTAATTTTTTTTACTCATTACTTTATCATGTCTATGCTATAAATGTCTTTATTAGCAACTTAACTGGACATAACAGCTTGCTATGAAGTAAATGTATGTGGGCAAGGGTGTAAGAGAGAGTTTGATATTAGGAGTGGACATGCCTTAATATAAATGAAGTAGTCTACTACAGAGCAGTGGCGGAGCTAGACTTTTAAAACAGGGGTGGCAAGGTATTATTTTGGGGGGGTCAATATGCAAAGTGTTCAATTACACTAAAAAATAATTATTTTCCACGAAATGTATACAGATAAATTAAAGTTGTTTATTTTCCAAAGTGTACATAATTATATATGTATTAAGTATACAGCAAAAATAGAACAAGTATTCAAAGTGCTCCTTGGACTAATCAGGTCCAGTAGTAAACAAAAACT
>JABFDZ020000084.1:3132377-3144273 GCA_019775955.2 Pollimyrus isidori
CTTCTAGCTAAATGTCAGAAAATTGCACTAAATGTTGAAAAAGTGGCACGTAAAAAAATGTGTTGTAACTTTACAAAAGGCGCCCCATAGCTGCTGTCCCCGAAATGGATTGCGGGGTAAAAGCAGTTTTCTCTTCAAAGGCAGGTTTCTCTTCAATAAGAGAGACCATGACTTCTGCACACACTGCGCACTGGGGCCAAACTTCCACCCATTACCCAGAAGGCACCAGGCAGGGCACTAGCTTTAGAAAATAGCCATTCATTGCCAAACCCAGTATTTAGTTCTGCAATAAATATTAAGTTCTTACAATTAAACTATGATGCCAAACATTTCCCTAGAATATTGTTTTGATAAATTGTGTCCTGCTGGTGTGATTTTGTGTAAGTTGTTAGGTCTGTACTGTCTCTGAACGATACTTGTGAAATTGTGTTTAATGAGATCTCAGATGCTGAGCTGTTGAATCTGTGGCTCAGTTGACACCCAGCCACAGCACCTGCCTCCCCTAGCAGTGTGGCCCACCATCAGCAAATCGACGCCCCCCCCGCTCCCCACACCCACCACAGCCCATTCCAGGCTCTTGCAGGTGGTCGATATAACAAATGTATATGGTGGAAACATTACTGCCGTTTGAACTATTTTAAGAAGACCTGGCCATTTAACCTGTAGAGTGCGGCTGAAGAGGCCTGGACGGATGAACAGGGAGGAAGTGGTTGCCAGGGAACCGGAGATTTAGAAAGGATGGGGTCTTCACTCCTTTTTTGATTAGTTCTAGGAACAATGGTTTCCACAACAATACATGCTGTAAAATGCACATCTTTAATAAGCTGTTTATGCTTGTATATGCACTAAAGCGGAGATTAAAGGAGACCATCAAAATTCAGTTGATGTACTTGATGATTAATCCTGTTTGTTTTTAAGAGAAGAGACATCGATCCCATGGGTTGTGAATAACAGTGACGTTTGGCACCTGTTAATGTAGAGCTGTGGGGTTAATCACAGTGTCCTCTGGTTTTAATTGTTTGCTATTAAATGAACAACATTTATTTATTCACAAAACTAAATTATGTTGGAAATTCTCTTAATGAAACAGATTTTTAACATCTTAAACTTGTAATGTAATCTCTTAAATGCCCTTAAGAACCCAGATAGTTTTTTTTTTTTTTTTTTTTTTTAATTAGAGATTAATAAGAATATCCCAGAGATTGTTGGAATGTGCTTGAGTGAGTCAGTTATTAATCTGGGTCTAGTCTTTAGCTCATTATCCATGGATGGGAATTAAATGTGGAAAAAAAATGTAATCTTTGTACATTTGTGAAAAATAACTGAGGTTGAAAGAAAAATGTCTTTGAAAGCTCTGCTCTATCTTGGTAATACATGTTGATGCATTAATTCTACAAATGCTGACTCTGATCTTCTTCACTGCTTGGTAGTTCGGGTAGTATCTCTGCCATCTCCTACCAGACAAAATAAGCCATGTTGTGCCTGTAATGAATGCCACTCCAAGATTATTACAAGCCTTGTTGCAAGCTTGTATCTGTAAACCTTTCAGCCTTCAAAGCATACTGCCTTTTCCTCAAATGATTGGATGGGTGATGGTCGGTACTACAGAACAGCTCAGACAAAGAAAAAACAAACAAACCAGCAGAGGGCCTGCTACAAGTTCACACTCAACCAGTCCTCCTGTTTTTCACATTCTGCAGATTTAGAGAGATGCCGTCTTTTACAGGAGTGAAATGTGTGATAGCATATGTAGAGCTACTGTTTGTGTTACTGTGGGAGACCTTCCAACAACATTTTTATAACTGACAGTCATGATAGATAGATAGAATAACAAACAAACAAGTAAGTACATTCAGGGATTTTTTGCCAAAGTATGCTTAATAAAATTGCTTTGAAGTTATAAACTGTGACACCTATCATGAGTTTCATATCACATAATATGACATTCTGCCATTATATATTACTTGCAGCCAACAGAGCCAGATCTGACAAAAATAATCCTAGATCACCAATCTTAGAAAGAATTTACCATTATTTTTTTTAGGATTTTTTTATGAGTCTTGATAATCCCAAAATCTGGCGAATAGCTTACTTGAAAGGAAAAAAAAACATTTATTTTTCTGACTTAAACTGAACCCAGCTCTTTTAAGGTTAATAGGGTTCCAGTGCTTCACCAACCTGGATAAAGGCTTTTAGAATTCGCTCACAAGCCCAGGGTTCAAGTTTAAATCAGAACAGTCATCACAGGCATCACTTAAACACATTCATGACCCCACGTGCAGCCATTCTTTAATTTTACTTCTTAGACAAGAATGCTGACCGGTCTTGCTTTTACATTTTCTTTCCTGTATCAATTTATTGTTTATATTGCCTCAAAAAACAGTTCATTAAAGGGAACAAATATCCCAGGCCTCCACATGTCCTATTCAGGATTGTGAGGGGGTCCGGAGCCTATAGCTGCAAGGCAGAAAATAACCCCGGAGGGGGGGCCAACCCATCACAGGGCACAGTCACACACCGATGGGCAATTTGGTAATGTCAATTAACCTGAGCACAATTTTACACAGTTGGAGGAAAACAGATACCTGAAGGAAGCCCCACCATGACATGGAGAGAAGATGCAAACTCCACACACGTGGATGCTTGGCAGTGACTCAAATCAAGGTCTCAGAGGTGTGTGGCAACAGCACTAACCACTGCACCATCACCTGTAACACCTACTGTACTTTTGAACATTAACTATACGTTAGGAAATGAGAAAAGACTGAATGATTACTGATTCACACATGGCCATTCCAATATGGCTGCCGCTGACTCGGGAGAGAGGTCGGTGACAGAACAATCTTCCCTTGTGTAACGAGCCGCAACGTGAAGTATCATTATTGCGAAAAACGGAGCTTTACTACTCTGAGGCGAAATTTATATTTTTGTTTGTTTGGTAATTCTTGTACATTTTGATTATTGTATCATAGATTATGATCTGCTGGCTGGACACAACCACTAGATGGAGACAGCGAGGAGTGCCTTGTTTCTAGAGATAATTAAGGAAAGACTATCACAAATCAACAGTTCAATACAATGTCCCCAGCAGTAAATGACAAACATGTGGTTTTGTGGTATGATGACAGTGTTTGGAGAAAAGCTAAACAGATAAAAGCTTTGGCTTTAATTTAAAGCAGGGAATAGCTTAATATTTACCTTCAGTTTGGTTGTCATTGATAAAGTTTTGCTATTATTCCTATTTATTTCTAACTTTGAAACTGTAAAGACTTTAAACATAGAAAAAAAACTCACATTGTGGGTTATAAGACTGCATTCTAATTCAATTTTTTCTAATTCAAATACTCCAGGCATTCAGCATTTTGTCTAATCTCTCCGCAAAGCTGTTGTCAGAAGCTGCAAATTGGCGTATGAAATAAAAAACAGGAAAATAGAGACTCGTTATGCACTTTTTAGGGCAGCATTCATAGGCAGTCATGTGACGCCTGTTTGATGAATCACGTGACAAGGTATCATTTGTGAGAACATCACAGAAAACAATGATCTAATGAAAAGCACTGAGAAAAAAGCAATGAATCTGTGTGTTGCACATACTGTAATATTACAATCATGCAAGATATTGTCACGTACCGCGTCGTCCGTCCGGTTCCAGCCCTTCGTGTGCCACGCCCACCTCGTTACCTTCTGTGCTTTCCTGATGGTTTCCACCTGTAGGCGAAAGCCGCTCGCCAGTCCCGTGCTTTGTGTTGTGTATTTAGTCGGTGTCTGCCCATGTCCCCCCGTCGCGGCATTGACGTTGTCTTTGTCGGTTTATGTGCATTAAAACCCCGTTCCCGTTACCCTGGTATCTCTGTTTGGTTCTGTCCGCTTGCACGCATCCCGGCACGTAACCGATATTATATAATATGTTTTACTTATTACTCAAGAAAGGGCACTTCACTCAGACAAGTATCCATTCTACCTATTCTGAGGTAATATCTGTACCATTCTGTGCTATCTTTGATATACCATCCATCCATCCATCTATCCATCATCACTGTTCTCCAGTATAGGGTTGCAGAATGTTATAAATCTGAATATAAATTATTCAGGATTCCATCCTTGTGTCATATGGATATTGCATAGATATTAGTTTTGTAAAATGTTTGTCCTGGAAAATAAGGCACTTACCAATAGATTCTTCCCCTACTTTTGATGTGATGAGATCATCCAGGTTCAGTGAAAAAACCAACACTGGATAATTTAGGTGTAAGAAATCCTCCGATAAATAAGCACTTCGTGGGTACAATACACCGGGGACTGCCTGTGGGGGTAATTACAGACAAAACTGAGTGCTACACATTATTACTTGTGTCAGCAGAATCCCCTTTTTTTCCCCTTTACTCTTTTGCTGTTTCACATTTTAATTTACTGCTCTCAGATTCTGCATTTGTCTCCCCCTCCCCCAAAATTGGCTCGGACAGATGCCCCCAAGTAGACATAAGTGAAGAATTAGCCTCAAGTAAACATAATGTATTCAGTCCTGCACAGTTACACACAGAAACAGGTCAAGTGCTTAAGCATTGCTTTTATCCCCCGGAATGCTTCAAACTCTAGTCTTTTTTATAACATCATATGTCTGTGGTGACTGTCCACATGGCACACAGTATGTGACAAATGGCAGGAGTGCATATTAGGTTCCTAAACCTAGGAACTTCCCCAGTTCCGGTCCTAGAGGGCTAGTCTGCAACACGGTTTGCAAATTTCCCTGCTCAAGCGCAGCTTATTCAGCTGACAGGTTAAGTAGGGTAACCTGCAAACTGTTGCACAATTGGAGAATCCTGCCCTAAACCTTTCCTGGTGATTTTTCCTACTCTCTTGGTGATTGGCAAAATGGTAATAGAAAATTAAGATTGAATGCTATAAATGTAGCACATATATTGTAAAATCTGACCAATCTGGGCCAATAGAAAGCATTGTTACCTCACGGCTGATATACTGTATGAAAGGCTAAAGTTTGACTGCCGTGTTTCTCCCTGTCATGTGACATGCGTTTCCTGGATCACGTTTCGGATCTTTACATCAATTGGATAAACTCCAGCCTGAAACAGACAAAGGGCCCTCATTTAGTTTTGTTGAGTATCTGTTTTGGTGAAGTTCAAAGGTGTTTGTAAGAATCACAATGACGTTAGATCATAGCGATATGACTTACCCAAAAAGGAACACACATAGAATGTGTCAGAATATGTAAAATAAATACTTTAGTGCTTACCAAATGTAAATAGTCTCTTTTGGCAGAGATTCTATTCAAGGACTGAGGCTGCTTCCAAATGACAGCATGGGAGCAGCTCAGCGGAGGATGATGTGCGGTCGACGAGACGAAAATAAGATTTGCATTCACGCCACTCCGTCTGGCCTTTAAAGGGCGACGCAAGACTGGAGCTTCACGCTCACCCAATCAGCCCTGAAATATGTCAGGATGGTTAAGTCTTTCCGAGCTTAAGAGAGTTTAAGTGTTTGGCATGCGTCTGAAAACCTGCCCACAGATCATTCTCTATCCAGTGTATTTGTAAAAAACGATTGCTGGCAGCTCTGTGTATCCCTGCACGTGGGAACGATATATCACCGCTCTGTTTTGCTACTCTTCCATTTCTTATATTCTCCTCTCAGTCTGGTATGGGGTAGATATGAGAAGAATCCAGGCATAAATTCATTTGTGAGATGTGCTTCCAAGTGCTTCATTGTGCCATTTTTTTTGCACCACCATTACCCCCCAGTGCGAATGGAGCTTGTAAATTATCCATTGTGTTGATGCTACATTGCCATCCAATCGGAGAAGTTGCTGACTATAAATGCCATGTCACTCCCTCATTGATCCCCAACTCTGTCAGATCTCATACAAAATGACCTTTTGCTCTTATAACTGCACAGGGGGTTCAATATAAAGATTCAGATAGACAAAGAATATTATTTTGATAACTATTCTTTACTGAACCTTAAATGTGATCTCAGTAAAAGTTTATGTATGTTCTACAGTCTGTTTGCATTGCTGTAAACGTGTCAGGCACCACATGCACGACAGAGGATTTTACTGGATTGAATAAATTTTCAGATTTGCTGTGTAAATTAGAATTGAACAGCTTTTATTGTAATTGTACAACATACATGAAGAACTCCACAATACAAAGAACAGAAAAAAGAATGCAAATTATTTTTTTAAGTTTACTGTTTAAATTGGCGACTGCATGTGTGTTGAGAGAAATAGTTATTAATTACAGGTGTGTGCAGCCAGGACAGATTTTGGTATGGTTTGTGTGTAGTATGGCTGATTTTTTTTTTAAGTGAGACATATTAATATTTCTTCATAAGTTATTATTTTTAGTTATGTGTGTGTGTGCTTGTGTGTTGGTCTCCTCCAAAGGTTTTTCTTTTTTTGCGAAAAGACTGGGAAAAACAGCTTGCTTTTTTGGCAGGAAATTCAAGCCGCTATTAGTAAGATCAGCACATACTACATAAACACTTAAAATAACGTCCAAGTCACAGTTAATGCTTCAAATTAGCAGCTTTTGCAAGCCACAAGCACCATCCCGCACATCTCAACACGCGCAATCTTTGGCATCATCCAATAAATAACAGACTTTCAGCACATGCGAAAAACACTTCTGTCAAGACGACAATAACAAACTTGTTAAAAATATCTACTCCCCCCCACTTGTCTCAGATGAGCCATCCTCTATGTAATGCTAGATTGCAGAATTCCAGATAGAGAATCGAAATGGATAAACCTTTCGTCCCCTCATTTTTCAACACCGAACTTAATGCATTACTGTAGTGTCAGGCAGGCCTGTGCTTCCAGCTGGAGAGAAAGGCAAAGCGAAAATGCATGGAGCAGATGGTATCTCTGTACAATCTACCGGGGGCGCTAGCGGAGTGAGTGTTACTACACAAGTAGTTGTGAATCCTAGGCGATTCTCTGAAGCTATTCACATAAATTTGAATGCCAGTAAGTGGCTACGTGTTTCAAGTGCCATTATACAGAATATCGCTGGCTTCCTCAAGGATTGTAGGTCGAATGCACTGTGAAGGACTCAGCTCCTTTGAAGGCTTCTGGTGGAGAATTGTCCGTCGTGATTGGATTGAGATCATCTGGTGTCACCTGTTGCCCACACCTGCATGAAATTAAATCATCAATTGAGTGATAATCATGCATAAAAAAACAAAAACACAAATGAGACAACAAAATATTAGGTGAACAATCGGATTTCATCTTGCATCCTATTAACATTTACTGGGACGTGAAAAATTGAGTTACACATCAGATTGTCTTCAGACAATAGCTGTATTTTATATGAAAGGTAATGCAGAGAAAAGCTTTTCTGTTACTTTATTATCTGGGGTATGAACTCATTAAAATATCTCTGGGGCTGATGGTTTACCAGGCAGCCCTGTCAAAATGCTGCCATCTCGTTTTAACATTAACATTCAGATAATAGGTACAAGACATTTAGATTTGAGGCCTCAGATGGTTTATAAAGCAGCAACAATTGTACTTAAGACCTGTTCATTGCCATTTTCACTGTGTGCTTTAGGTGATGTTCATTTTATATATCCTGACTTGTGTTTTTTTATAATCTTAACATGAGATCTCCGTTTCATTTTGTCGTTAATCAGTTGACATTCGGGCTGGAAGTCATTTCAGGGCTGAAGCTATAAAAGCAGACACTGAAGCTAGCCCAGAATGCCCTGGGCTGAACCTTGCTGTGCGCTCGTGCTAAGGTTTCACAGCACTGTTCCCACTTTCGCCTGGACTGTGACAGGAGTTTCCGGACCTGTGTGAGTGCGGTGATGCCAACATGTGGGGAATTGGCTCACTGTGAAAGTCAGGCCCCATTACCGTGGCATTGTACTGTGGACATCTTGTGAATCAACCAACACTAAGAACTTTCCTGAAAAAGGTTTCTAATACCTAAGGCTTCTAAGGAGTATTTCTCCATTGATGTTTACATTGTGCTCACCTCAAGAAGGTCAAAGGGTAGGTCTCAGTGTTGCATGTCAGTTATCTCCTGCATATGATCATATGCAAGGCATGGAGGTAGGCTAGTGCGCCCTCAGGGCACCTGAATTTAGTAGAATATTTCAGACTACAAGGCAAGCCTGAGCCAATTCTTTTATTTGCAAACATAAAGCACTTGAAATAGCAGAGGTTGGAACACCAGGAACCAAAAACCATAAAACTATACAGTATGTCTATGATTATAATTGCTCTACATAAATGTCATGACAATGATAAATGGTCCCCATCTATCTTAAGACACCATTAAGAGGAATAAATATGCTTGTCACCTGACTTCACCCCAATTTGGGATACCCCGGTGTGAAATGAAAGCTGGAATAACAGTACAAACATAGTCCTAAGAATTTAAGGGGGTGGGGGTGATCGCTGAGAGATTTTGTGTTAAGCTGGTTTTGCCAGCATATACCACTGAGCTGGTATTTTTTGCGCACTGGATAATTTTAAGTATGCTGGTAATGCAGGGCTATTTCCCAAGTGTTGTGGAGAACACTTCCCCAGTTCTTCTGAAGTCTGCTTTCGAGGGTGTACCGTTCTTGTGGCAGCTCCCTTGAGCGTGACCAGACTTCAGGGCAAGTGGAAAGGTGCACGTTGGGATCTCCTTGTGCACCGTGTTCATCTCATTGCATTTTTTGCCCAGTCGAGATGTTACAACATCGGAGTGAGTCCCCAATCAATGTACCTAGATGGTATACCAGTACACTACACACCTAGGCATATGGTATAGACAAAATAAAGAAAAAAATACACTATATGTAAACTAGTAACATGTTATTATTATAATCAAGTAATATATACGGTACATCATTGTAGTGATGGCCAAATGAAGCTTTATGAACCATTTGCTATATTTTCCGACACCAGTAGATAGTGCTCTCTGTTGAAAAAAGGGATCAAAGGATGCCCTGAAGCAAACAAAGAGCACCATCTCGTGGGATCAAAAAATATAGTAAATGGTTCATGAACCTTCATTTGATCAACATAAATGTATGTGCTATACATTTATATGACTGGTAGTGCAGTGCAGTAGCTTTGTTTATGCCAGCATGACTGCAAACACGTGACTAAGGTGTTGCACCTTGACGTTACGATGGCAAGAACGTCACTCGGTGATAGGAAATTCTCAGCCCCATTATCTCATGAGACCACCATTGTGTATGCAGTCCATTGTTGTGTGACACGTGACCACGAATATGTGAAATGTGTTGTGTCATACAGCTTCTCACATCCACTGATATTACAGTGATTTAACATGAACACTTGGGAACCAGGGATCCAAACACAGAGTAGGCAGACAGCAAAGATGAGATGCATAAATCGTAGTCAGAGGTACAAGGCAGGGTCAGATAGACAGGAGGGGGGTCCTGGGCGTGCAGGGGAATGCAGGGACAAGTGTAGATGCGGGACAGCGGGCACCCTGACCAGGCAGGGGAGTGGGAGTATCACTCACACTGAAACACATGGGGAAGAGCAAGGACCAGAGGCAACGGTCTGTAATTTGTGCATGGAAACAGAAATCTCTCACTCCGAATGAACCGGCTAGACTGGTTAAGTAGGTTAAACAATTAGGCCAATCCAAAACCGGAAAGAGAAACAGCTGATTTGAGAACTCGGGAGTGGCAGAGCGGTCAAGGGGGCGTGACTGCAGCAGAATCTAGCCTGATAGATGTTTCCGGTCACATTCTGGGCAGCAGATGGGGTCTGAAGCCATGACCTCCTGCTGTGTTGGCTTCAGCTGTCTGGCACGTTATTCACATTTTCCACATAGAAAACAAATGTTTTTTTGCGAACATGCTTGTCCATTGCTTATACAATCTAGGCAAAAAATGGCATGCTAACGCGAGGAGGAATAAAGAATATTCACTGCTTAATTACAACTTTTAATAATATCCCCAGGCTGCTGCCTGCCTCCACCCACAAAAAACTACCTTTTTAAAGTTCCTCTTGATCTATCCTTTTTTCGCATCTCAACATCGCGAAAAAAAAAAAAAATGTATGACCGATTGCTGGATCGTGCCTAATGGAGAGGTTCTGTAACTAACATGTGACAGATTAATCCAGTAAAGAATAAGATCACAAGGAAATAGACAACATAAAACAAACTCATTTTGGAACAGGCAGACATTACTGGGCATACGGAATGTCCTAGATAAATCAAGAATGTGTGAAAAGGTACAAGAGAGAAATTAGAAAACACCAGAAACATCGCATTCCTGCATTTATATTAGGGCTGTTTTTGATGTTATCTGGTCCAATGTTTCTCATCTATTAAAGTTTTGCAGTAAAGAGGAATATTTTAGGCCGCTTCATAATAAAGCATGAAGAGGCTATTTAATAAAACTGTCAGCCCCAACCTATGAAGTAGCCAGGGTCATTCCTGAGGAAGCACTGAGTACCACTTAGCGCACCAAAGCAAGCTGTGTGACCTTAGAGGGTATCACGCGTTTTTAGCACTGCAAAGCTTTCTGGCGCGCAAGTTTATGACCTTGTGTGTGTGTGTGTGTGTGTGTGTGTGAGAGAGAGAGAGAGAGAGATTATGCTGCCTCCTACAGGTCAGAGAGAAGCCACGACTGGAGTATTTCTCTACTCCAGGACACGGTCTTAACCCCCCCTCCTTATTTCTTCACATATTTAGGCATTTAATTTGTCTAACTTATGTGGAAATTCGACCATCGAATGCACTTGAAACACATGCACGAATTCCAACGGTAACGGCAATTAACAGTCTCCTTTTTAAAATGCTCTCCTGCTACATATTAACAGTACACTTAGGCACATTGCTATGTTACTGCTGCAAGCATTCCCGAACAAAGCAAAAAAATCAGTGTGTTTGGCCCTTTAAGTCGTACTTGCTGTGATGGAAATCTGACCTAATGAGAGCGTTAATTGGAGGAAGGCAGATGTAGGTCAGAGCTTCCTTTAGGGATGAGAAATGAGATTTTCATCATTCACCCATTACTGTACCGCTGCATTCCCAGCATGCACCTGAAGCCAAGCTCTCCTGGCCCGGCAGGAAGAATAATCGAAAGGAAACGGAAAGACAGCCTTTCCTGTCCCTTTACAAACAGAGTCAGCATCCAGGATTTGGGGGCAAATATGGCTGAATTCCTGACATGTCAATCAGCACTTTTAATGGATCCCGAGCGAAGGAGAGCAGCCAGCTTTATGCACAGGTGGAGGGAAGCAGCTTAGCGTGCCGGGCAAGGCCACTACACCCTCCTGTTTCCTTCCTGCAGGGGGCGCTGGCTGCTCGGGACTCCTGCAGCAGATCTTACACTCACCTTTCCCATACCTGCCAAGTCTAACGCATTTCATGGGAGTCTCAGTTGGAATGACTCTCCCGCACTCTGGCACGCCCTTCATTTTCTCACGCATCCACGTTTAAGTTTCACCCTAAACAAAAAAAAACATTTTAAGTTTTGCAGTTTTAGCACATTTCTACATGGCACAGGTCATCTACCGGATAAAATATCAACTCAAATGATTGCCTGAAATATTTAGAAATCTTAAAAACTCCAGTATGGCAACCCCCAAATACACCAATTCTCCAGAAAAATTTAGCCAGTCCTCCAGCAAACTGGCACAGCACCCCTGGCAGGTTTTGCTGTCCCACCTCCCCCCCCGCCTGAAATGGAATGACTGCTCTGAGAGATGTGTTCCACTGTGTTTTTCTTAGTAGTATGATATGTAGGATCACGCAGGCCCACAGCCAGTGTTTATGGACACTGAGAGAGATGCCGAGATCTCCCTCTGTACCTTGTCCCCCCTGGGGGGCCCTCTCCAGCAAAGCAACGGCATTCCAAAGCTTTTATGACTTGCACAGAGATAGTGTTAAGAGTAGAAGGG
>JABFDZ020000084.1:3144373-3156353 GCA_019775955.2 Pollimyrus isidori
ATCATAAATTAATTCATAATCAATTCCCCTGAACATTGGTGGAAAACCACCCCCATTTGAGCTGTGAATTCCTACAGATTACTATTACTATTAGTTATATAATTATGGGATAATACAGTAGCACAGATACAGAGGATGAGACACTCTTAGAGACATGTGTGCCATTGAGTTTTGATTAATGCTCCCATGTGATGAGGATTATCTAGAGCTGTCCCCTTGCCCGACCACAGCCAGCTTTCCACCACACTGCGGAAAGCTGGGGGTTTGGCGGAGGTGCTGCTATCATTTCCTAGCCACAATTAATTATCTCTGATGATAATTGTATTGTAGCTGTCATATAGGTGGGTGCATCTTTATTTGGAGGGGGGTGGAGTGTTTGGGTCAGGAAGATGGCATGGTACTGTAGCCATGCCTGAAGGGGTCAGAGGTCAGTCTCACTTCTCTGGCATGGTGAGATCTGAGGCACATGGTGGGGGAGCAGTGAAACGACCTTGTTTAAGCAAAATAACCTGTCATTAAAGGGCAGGGAAATAATGCGTGATTCGAAATACCCTTTCATTTAAAGGGCAGGGAATCATGCATGATGTGGAATAGCCTGTCGCTAAAGGATGGGGAATCATGTGTGATGTGAAATAGCCCATCGCTAAAGGGCGGGGAATCATGCCTGATGCGAAATAGCCCGTCGCTAAAGGGCAGGGAATCATGTGCGATGCGGAATAGCCCATTGGTAATGGGAGGAATCATGCGTGATGCAAAATAGCCTGCTGGTAAAGGGCAGAGAATCATGCGTGATGCAAAATACCCTGCTGGTAAAGGGCAGGGAATCATGCGTGATACAAAATACCCAGTCTCTAAAGGGTGGGAAATCATGTACGATGTGGAGTAAACCGTCGCTAATGGAGGGAATCATGCATGATGAGAAATGGCCCGTCGCTAAAGGGCGGGGAATTATGCCCGATGCGAAATAGCCCGTCGCTAAAGGGCGGGGAATCATGCCCGATGCAAAATAGCCCATCGCTAAAGGGCGGGGAATCATGCCCGATGCGAAATAGCCCGTCGCTAAAGGGTGGGGAATCATGCCCGATGCGAAATAGCCCGTCGCTAAAGGGTGGGGAATCATGCCTGATGCGAAATAGCCCATCGCTAAAGGGCGGGGAATCATGCCTGATGCAAAATAGCTCGTCGCTAAAGGGCGGGGAATCATGCCTGACGCGAAATAGGCCATCGCTAAAGGGCGGGGAAACATGCCTTATGCGAAATAGCCCGTCGCTAATGGGTGGGGAATCATGCCTGATGCGAAATAGCCTGTCGCTAAAGGACAGGGAGTCTCGCAGGATGCCGCTGCAGCTCCGAGGCCGAGCATGCGGCAGACTGGCTAGGCTTCAGAATGAGGACAACTAAGCAGGGGGTGTTGAAGGGGGTCATACGCTTTGGAGTAAACACTCACCATATTTTACCAAGACACTTAGGAATTTCCCCTGCATTACCTGCATGCTGAAATGTGTCCCATGGAAATATGCCTTATTCTGTGGCTATCATCTACCCACCCCAAAAACCACTAATACTGTGTCTGACATCCCAGCCTCTTTAGATCCAGGCTGCTAGAACAGTCTTCCAGAGGTTGTGAGAGGTGCTGAAAAACATTATTTTTAAATGTAAACTAAAGTCTCATTATTTTAGTCTGGCTTTTATGTAATGTCTTATATTACCATGATTTCAGTATCTATACTTGTTTGATTTATTTCTTAACCCACCCACAAAGACCCCCACAGACCCCCCTACACACTATTTAGACAGCATAAAAATGGGTCAGTGTTTCCTACCAATATATCAGTAAACTAGTATTCTTTTACAAATTGGCATCAAATTTAGTTATTAATAGTTTCATCTAATGAAAAAAAACATTGAAATCATTCCTATCAACTTTATCAAATGACTAATTACATTAACTAAAATGACAATAATAAAATTACTAAGCATTTTATAGCCCATTATGTGAATTTTGTGGTTTACTTGATTAGAGTTGAATGAACATGCCTGGCAGTTAAAATAGACAATAGACAAATGTAAGGTAATTCATGCTGGGAGCAGAAATATAAAGTACAGATATTTTATGGGTTTCACAGAAATAAAGGTAGCTGATTATGAGAAGGACCTTGGTGTGTATGTTGATGGTTCCATGTCCCACTGTCACCAGTGTAGGGAAGCAATAAAAAAATCTGCTGTCCCCCCTCCCCCCCCGCCTGAAATGGAATGACTGCTCTGAGAGATGTGTTCCTCTGTGTTTTTCTTAGTAGTATGATATTACTATTAGTTATATAATTATGGGATAATAGCACAGATACAGAGGATGAGACACTCTTAGAGACATGTGTGCCATTGAGTTTTGATAAAATACATCTCTAGGTGTGTGGAGTCAAGGGAGGTGATGCTACGATTATATAATTCCTTGGTAAAACCCTCCTAGAATATTGTGTGCTGGTTTGGTCACCATATCTTAGAAATGACATTGCTGCCTTACAAAAGGTGCAACATAGGGCTACGAGAATGATTCTTGATCTTAGAAGAATGCCTTATGAGGAGAGGTTAGCTGAGCTGAATCTGTTTAGCTTTGAGGAACGGAGACTAAGGGAGGGCATGATCCAGGTATATAAGAGATCCAGGTATATAAGATTCTGACAGGTCTGGATTCTGTTCAGCCAAATGGCTATTTCAGTATTAGTTTAAATACTAAAACTCATAAGTATAACCATAAGTGGAAATTTGCAGGATGACATTTTAAACTGAATTTGAGACAACACTTCTTTACACAGTGTGTAGTTAGAGTATGGAATAGTCTTCCTGCTAGTGTAGCAAAAGCTAAAACCCTAGGTTCCTTTAAATCAGAGCTAGATAAGATTTTAACAACTCTGAGCTATTGGTTAAGTTCTCCCCAGATGAGCTTGATGGACTGAATGGCCTCCTCTCGTTTGTATAGTTCTTATGTGCTTATTGAGTGTTAATGACTCATGGCTTAGCTGATAACCTATCATGACCAGTAATAAGAAACAGGAGTAATGTTCAGTTACAGGAAACAAGTATTTAATCCTGGAATAGTTGGCTGTTATTACATTACATTACACACATACATACATATTTCACAGTATATTATCAATCAGATTTTATTTATAGAACATCTTTCATCCATCCATCCATTATCCAAACCGCTTATCCCATTGGGTCGCGGGGGGTCCGGAGCCTATCCCGGAAGCAATGGGCACGAGGCAGGAAACAACCCTGGATGGGGGGCCAGCCCATCGCAGTAGAACATCTTTCAAACAATTCAAATTCAATGTGCTTTATAGGCTACTGACACAAACATTGTTATTGTAAATGAATTTATAAATATACATAATAAAACAATAAAATACAACAATCAAATACTATGCACAATGTGATAAAAACCATTTTTTCATTAGGTTTTTTTTGGATTACAATAAAAAAACTAAAACAAATCACAAGTCTTGTATTTTATTTGGTTACATATGGTTGGGGTTTTCTTAGTGGGAATTAGGGTTTTAACTATAGAAATGAATGGACGGTTCCCACAAAGATATGATTACAAATGTGTGTGTGTGTGTGTGTGTGTGTGTTTATGTATGTGTGTGTGTGTGTGTGTGTGTGTGTGTGTGTGTGTGTGTGTGAGTGTGATCCAATGTGACTCACTGTTAAAATCTAGGGCTTTTCAATATTCCATAAATCGTTGCTGAAATTTTCTGTGCTGTTTTCCATCATCCAGAGGATATTTTAGTTTGGTTTTCATCACCGCACGCACCCATCGCTCTGAAAAATGCCCGACTTAAGTTCCCATTTTGTGTTCCTGAAATAGTCTCCGTGTTATTTTGGAATGTGCTCCTGGCACTTCTGTCCTCCCTATTCAGTAACCTCACTCTGAAACCGAGGACCAGTAAGAATCGCAAATTTTGCAACCTAGTTAAGCAGAATTAACGGGATCGATTCATTTGGATAGAAAAATGTCGATGTCTGTTTACCAACACCAGGATTTTAAAAGCTCCAGATTAGCTAATAAATTTGTTCTCTTCTCAAAGATATTTTTATCTAGAAATGTGATTACTAATGTAGGACAATTTCAGTAAATTTTGGTAAAGGGTCTGACTAAGCAGTGTTTACGAGGCTCATCCCCAAGTTCCTTAATTATTACCCCTCTTAGGGTGACAAGGTTCCATGGCGCATGTGACTTGTGTTCCTGTGACTATATCCTTTGTCATAATCACCCACTGAGGTCAAAGGTTAAGGGCATCTGTGAAGGCCCGTCACCACCAAACACACTGCTGGGTAAATCCCCATCTTTCCACATGCTGATTGCTGACGAGTCTCACGCAGGGGCATCGGAACGTTAAGCTAATGGTAATGATCGGCAAGACTGGACACCTCTTCAAGCTTTATGTCGGTTATGCTTTTCAAAAAGAAAAATGTGTCCTTCCTTCCAAGCCAGGTGGAAGAAGACCCAGTTCATCAAGTGTCCGTGTTCCTGAAAGGTGAGGCTCCCCAATCGTTAATTATTAGCCATATTCGGAAAACCTGTCTCACGTGACGTCTATGAAAACTTCCAGAGGCTCCGTCACGTTTCACTTGTCCTAGATTTCCCACTGTGGGAAAGAGAGCCTTACCATTGCATAGTGCAAATTGGGAGATGTTGCCCTGCGGAGACAGACGGTATGTCGGATGGGGTTTAGATGGTCAAAAGCAGGGCTGACATCTATGGCAGCATCCTTCCTGTCCCTGGCCTCAGACCCTGTTCTGCGGTTACCTTGTGTGATCTGCCAGCAAGCCTGGACATGATGGTGCCTCTTTGGACTTTCGACATTCTGTCTGTGCCCTCGCAGGGAAGTCCAGCACACCCGGAAGACAACCAGTTTGAATCTTTCAGATTGTAGAACAAACAAGACAAATACCAAACAAATGATATGTCATGGACCTGTGGCAGAAAGGACACATTTAAAAAATATATATCTATACAGGGACTGGGGGGTGTGGCTCAGTTCCCTTACTATGTGATTGGATGGTCACTTCGCTTCAGTCTCTATGTGTGTGTATACCTTTAAAAAAGGTGAATATGATCGGACATATAGGAGAAAAAAAAAACACATTTCAATGTGCCGGCTATCATACTTGTACAAATAGCAAATAAATCTTCATTTCAATGAGCGAGACGTCTGTCAGACTGGCAAAGCGCAGGGTGGGCGTGTCTTGGAAGACAGCAAAGTCAAGCAACTGGCCCCTAATTTCACATGACATCAAGTTCTACAAAAATAAGACAGACTCCAGAGCTTTCAAGGGTTTGCCCCTCTTTCCCGGACTGCAATTCCCAGCGCCAAAAGAAAGGCCTCCTTTAAAATTCCATTGGGAATCCAGTGGGTTCATCTTCATCTTGGTTGTCTCAGGGTGGTTTCCAGTGTATCAATAAATAAATATAATATATAAATCAGAGATTTGCTTTCATCCAACGGCAGCTCTGGGTGGTGCGCAGGAGCAGCTTACAGTAATTGGCTCCCCCACTCCATTAACTTGTGAAAGGGCTTCTGGATTTAACTTGTTATTAAGCACTATATCTCAATTACATTGTTTTTGTTGATGAGCTTTCTTCAAAATAAAAATATGTGATTTGACATTTTATTAATCACCTCAGTTTCATATAGAAAATACTATATTTAACCTGTGTCTTTCGCATTAAAACGTTTATGGAACAATCCATGAATTTGAATGTGCATGACTTGTATAATGGCAGCATTAGTAATAAAATGAATGAATCCCAGAAGATGTTGAGTCAACAGCTTGGTTCAATGAAAGAGGTCTAACTTGGAGGGTACACATCATTCCGTGTCATTAAAAGTCTCCTCAGTTCCCAGTAAGCTGAAATCACTGTAGAGATGAAGAAGGAATAACAGGAGGTCGTTTCTGCAGGGGCTGTTGCCAGTGGACATGTAATCTAATCCCAGTGGATGGGGTTACGTAGACATTTAGCCTGTGTTCCCCATCAGCAGTGATTTAGTGTCTCTGCTGCCCACTGCTGGGCTGAAACTCTGTCGTCACATTTCTCCAGGCCACTCCTCCACGACATCCTGCTTCCTGGACAATACTACCTATTGAAGTCTGCGACGTGTGGGTCACACCGACACATTGGGTACACCGACATATGGGTCACACGGACATATGAGTCACACCAACGCACGGGGAAAACCGATGCATGGGGAACACCAATGGATGGGTCACACGGACATATGAGTCACACCAACGCACGGGGAAAACCGATGCATGGGGAACACCAATGGATGGGTCACACGGACATATGAGTCACACCAACGCATGGGAAAAACTGGTGCATGGGGAAAACCGAGGCATGAGGAAAAGCGACGCATGGGGAACACCAATGGATGGGTCACACGGACATATCGGTCACACAGACAAATGGGTCACACGGACGCATGGGGTACACCGACGCATGGGGCACACCAACATATGGGTCACACCAACACATGGGGAAAACTGATGCATGGGGAACACCAACGCATGGGGAACACCGACGCATGGGTTACACTGATGCATGGGGTACACTGACGCATGGGGTACACCGAGGCATGGGGAACACTGCGCCGGCGGTTATAAAGTAACACTTTACTTGACGGGGAACAAATAATATAGTATTATGCTATTACTTATCTATTAATTGACCACTAAGTCTTAGTTACATACTTATCTCTTGTCAATTGATCAATGCATCGCAATGCATGTTTTTTCCCAGGCAGGTACTAATGTACAGTATATCTGTCCCAATATCTGTTAATCTTGTAAACCTTTTGTGAACTACTGAAGGAATGATTGAAGGAACAGCTAAGGCACTACTGAACGAACAAGTTATGAATAACACGCAAAATACTGATCTTGTGTTCATCATTAATAATTCGTGACACATCTATTATCCCAAGAAGCGACTGTATTTGCTCATGATTTGTAGTTTAGTTGTGGCTGAATTAATACTAAGTGTTTTTACCTTAAGTCAAGTCATGTAAAGTGTTACTGGTTGCACTTACTCCAGGTTGTTTCGTGCTGAACCCTTTTGGAAAGGCATCTGAGTCATGCATAACGAATGACTTGTTTTCTTAACATTTGCCATTTATAAGACAAGATTATTTTGAAATGATGAAAATAATTTATTATCAATTTATAAGCCTCAGGGGATGGGGTGAGTATGTAGGCATGCAATATATAAACATGAACATTTAGGATATTTTCAGTCCAAGCACAAAATGACCTAGATAAACTCTCATCGGCAAAGTAATAAGAGCGATATGTAAAACAGACAGCGAAGGCACATCTGTTGTGCTCATTTCGGGGGCTTCCCCGAACAATGACCCTTTTATCCATCCTTCTATTCGTCTGGCAAAACATTCATTGTCGCTCTGTGGGAAGGGTAATTGGACTCTCTCATGGTCGTTTGAAGGAATCCTCCGCATGTCTTCTGTGCCAAAAGCATTCAGGGGCGCAATCGTACAATTTCACACTGTCAAATCAATTGGTGTGCGCAGAATCACTAGGTCTCTTGATATCAACTACACCAAATATCAGTGCTCTTTTGCATAAAGTGCAGACATCTGTAAATGTCTTAACGTTATCTGTGAGTTACCAAAGTGAGGGAAGAACGCGGCCTTGGCTTGTAGGCCCCATTTTTGAGTGAAAACAACCACACGGCGTGACGGTGCCGAACTTATAAGCGCCGATCAGGCCGCGCTCAGGGTCTCGCTGGCGGTGCCAGGCTACTGCGGTAGCTGGTATCATTGTTCTTTATGCTGGGGGGTGGTTCTATCCATGCGCCACAGAAAGTGACATGGGTATTTTTACCACCCTCTGTGGACAACCCTGTCTATTCTCGCGCTGGCATAACTCACAGCATCGATTTTGCTGTGTGTGTGTGTGTGTGTGTCAGTGTGTGTGCTAGATATTATACGGTGATTCAAGGAAAAGTGTGGGTTACTGAAGAACTAAGGAAAATTTGCCATTCTGTGCTGCTTTAGAATCACACACATGTCCACCGGCCGAGACAATTTAGACAATTTAGTTATTTGGGCATAATCATTTGAGTATTGTATTAGTCTTTGTATTTGACAATCTTCACTGTGCTCTTCAAATTCAAGAATTGGTAGATAATCATGGAATTCTGTGTTTCTGAAGAAGGAAAAAAAACACACAAACCTTGTGTGTGTGTGTGTGGGGGGGGGGGGGGGGGGCCGTGGGTCACCAACGGTGTCCGATGGAGGGGCCACGGCGAGGGGGGAATACCAGTCACACAGTGTTAACGTCTTCATTAGCGGTATGTGCTGAGCGAGGGAGCCCAGGGTACTGGGACTAACCCAGAGATCAGCCAGCAGAACACACAGTGAGGTGGGTTTACTGACGACATGTGAAATCGTGACACCAAGAAACTGCTACATCAACATCCTATTATCAAATCATAGCATTGATCTTGACTGAATTTAGGATTATATTGGAATGTATGGTCACACTTTACTTGAAGGGACCAAAATAATGTAGCACACTCTTACTTAATGCATAAATGAAATAAAGTGTTAGCTATCTACTGATCCAATGCTTGTTCAACATTAATCAATCATGACAGTTTTTGTATTCCAGTCAGCAACTACATTAGTTACCAGTTACCTAATTAGTTAACAATTAATTAATGTAGTTTCTGCGTGGAATATGTGGTATTACGTGTAATTAAAATGGCCTAACACTTAGTTGATAGTTTATTAATGCATTAAGTAAGCATGAATTACTAAATTTGTGTGTCCAAGTCAAGTACTATTACAGATTTCATATACTGTAACATGCTTCATGTGGGTTTTGGCTACAGATAAAATGTCAGATTTGACATTTTAAGAAAACATAAAAAAGATATGCAGTTTTATATAATTGGAATCTTTTCTTGTAGTTGTTTAGTTTATTTTTGTGTTTTGAGAAAGAGGTTATATATATTAAAAACATGACATTTGATATGCTGGTTGGGACAGTGCATATATACTTCCCAGAGGTCAGTGCTGGGCCTCATGAAAAAGAGGACAGGTCTTCACAACGGCCAAGTGTGAGACTGCTGGAAATGACTCACCCCTCCCTCTCTCAGCAGCTAAAAACACCACCCCACCAACATACAGGTCCAAGTGAAGGCTCCTACTTCACTGTGCTTCAAAAATTTTCATTGGTAAGCCAGTGGTCTTATCACCATATATGCAAAAAGAGCACAACTGAGGCATGTTGTGTAATTCTCAAACCAATCACGATTCATCCTAAATGAGCATGTGATCAAAAAGATTTGTGTTACTGATGTTGTGCATGTTAATGAAGTTGGATCCCATGAAAACATGTTGGTCAGGTTGGATGGAAGGAGTAGGCAGATAAAAGTTATCAATGATTGTTTTGTGCAACACTTGACCCGTTCAGGATGTTAGAGAGTAGTGTTAAATGTTTGTGTTCTTGACTTGTTTTACCATTCAGCTTCATGGCATAATCTGTAGGGACTTCTGTGTTTACCAAGTATGTTTACTGTAGTTTGATACTGTAATGTCTGCATTGTTACATAAGTTTGAATTACAAAAAATAAGATGTTTTATGTTTTCATACGGGTCCCTGGCACTTAGCTGAGTCTTAGTAACTTGCTGTGAATCAGATGGGAAAGAGCACGTTGCTTTGAGACGTAAATCCACAGAGTGCTTAAAATCTGCCACGTCTTGTCCGGATAGGAATTACGAGTTTATATTCTTTTTTTTTATATATATATAAAAATCCCAATGCTGTCTGATTCTTTCCCAAAGAAACTTGCATCCAATAATGTGATTTGTAGTGTACATAAAACGGGTCTGCTGTGGTGCATCTGTAGAATGAAACCATTTATTCTAATTTAACCGGGGAGATGTTTCATCTCCAAAGGGGGGCCCCTGAACATCGTCTATCCAGTTGGTGTTACGTTCCAGATCTGGGCAGGTCTCTGCGAACAGGAAGTGCTGTGGATTCTTTGCTGTGCGGCTCAGCTGCATGTTTCATTTTGCTGGAGCTTTTCTGTGCCTGCAAAGTGCCTCAGCGTGCTGTGTTTCCACACGCATGTCGCATAAACTTTTAGGATTTTTTTTTTCTCATGATTTTGAAGTATAATAATGTTGTTCTGGGGGCTTGCTTTGAACAGAAGGTCAGGTTTAATGTTGGCCTTGACCTAGTTTTCAGCAGTGGGACTGAAATAATGGTGTACAGGGCTGATCAGATGCCAAAGTCCACCTTTGATCCTCCTGTCCACTCACCCAGGGGTGAATTATTCCTGGTTTTTAATTTATTTTTGAAGCAAATGCTTTTGGTGAATCATCCGTCTGGAGGTGTAAATGTTTGCTGGAGATGATTCAGTAAAACTAACCTAGTGAGAAATTGATGGAGCGCGTCCAGGCAGACATGCGTCACATGATTGTCTGCATGTCATCAGACGCGCATGTGGCGTCACATCTGTGGCGAAGTGAATGTGTCCGTGTCCCAGAGCCATCTGATGTCCAGCTGAGGCCATGTTCCTACAAATTGAGACCAAAGGAGTGGATTTAGAAGCAGAGTCATCCCAACAGCTTGAGGCAAGCTTAATAGCATGGGCAAAAAAATATATATATACATCAGTATGCCAGCAGGAGCCCGAACAATTACTGCTTTGCAGACTCTCAAGGCTAAAAATGATCTATGATCTGTGGCTCATCTAGTCAGAGAAAGTAAGCTCTTTGTTGTTGTAGAAACCCAGTGAGTCACTTACGGATCAAATTCAACCCTAGGCAGCAGAGTTTAATCACGGCATTCGGAAATTAGGATTTTTTATTAGTTCTCGCTACACGTTTCTGCTGGAGGTTATGAAGAACAAATATTTATGCTTTTATCAGATGGAATGTTAAAAAAAACATGTACATGGATGGAAAAGTGTTTGAGGGTTTTGTTTCATTTCATCACAGAAGACCAGCTAATTTATTTAAAGAAACACAGACATACACACATATATTTATAGTTTAAAAAGCAGGAATACACAATACTGCATTCTGATATATTTTTGTAATCAGAGAAAATACCAGCCACACTGCATTCCACAAATAGTTCATTTGCAGCTAGTGCTAAACTCTCACTGGCTGCCATCACACACGTACTGTGTGTTTCATATATCTTGTGATACAGTTCTGTTTTTCTTACTAAGTGCTCAGAAGCTGTTTGATGAATGGAGGACACACAGTTACAGACGGGCAGATGTGTTTTCTTCATACTCTGACTGTTTTACTGCTGTGCAGCTAGGCTTGGCCGGTACCACGGTAATATCATCATTTTGCCTCTATATTTTGGGTATATATAGCTTTTGAGCATATAGTCAAAACACCATAAACTGCAGTATAATGTATGGACGGTATGAAAGATTAGATACAGCTCACGCCTAAGTACAGCCTTGCCTTGTAACTCTTGAACAACTGTTCTGTTAAATTTTAAGTCAGTCACTTCCAGCATCAGGCCTGGACATGGCTGCCAGCCTCCTGTGCAACGAAGGTACCGCGAGGTGTCAGCGCCTGTAATGATGCAAAGCTTTCAACACCCTGAACTCCCTTACCGAGAATCTAACTCCTTAGCTACTCCTGCCTGCATATCACTATATAAAGGGTGACTGTTTCCTGCTGCCTCTGTTGACATTGCTGACATTATTTGCAGCAACAGTTGTCCCATCAGTCTGAGTAACGACACCCTAAGTGTCATGGCGCTCCTATTTATGCTTGCTTAAGTATACCATCTTAAGTTTCACCTCGGGGCGCGGGCGCGGCGCCCCCCCCCGCCCCCCCCCCCCAGCACGGGATGTGTAGATGGAGGAGGGTAGGAGAAAATAGCACGACAAAAAATAATAAAAAAACTAAGAAGAGGAAAACAAGGA
>JABFDZ020000084.1:3156453-3166854 GCA_019775955.2 Pollimyrus isidori
CCCCCCCCCCCACACCTCCCCCATATCTATGTCATTTTACATGCTCTGGACATTTCCAGAATCATGCCACCCTTAATTTATACCCAAGGGAGGATCCTTGCCATGTCGTGAATTATTAGATGCATCGTGCACAGTCTAATTAACGATGCAGTGATCATCTCGGCGATCCCAATGGGGCTGGTCACCCACAGATGAAATAAAGTAGTCCAGCTGTAAAGTGATTTTCAGTAATAAAAAGTGATTCCAACTTTCCAAAAAATATATATTTGGTGCTTCATTAGTGAAATTCTTCCATTTACCTCACATTTTAAAAAATTAATGCCAGTAATAATAGTAAAAAAAACAGATTTCTCACAGAATATATTTTTCAAAGGTTTTATTAGACTCTTGCTATTGCTTAAAAAGAAGAAAAAAATCAATTTCCTAATGGCTTGAGTGTTTTTTTTACATGATGTTTTGATTAGGGTTTGAGTTTTTGTTGAATGTAAAATAATGTCAAGGGTGCAAGGGGAATTTCTTGAACAACCCTAAGAGAGCTAATTTGGCGTTCTGTTGAAGTGGCTCTCGCCGTGTTTGCTGGGCCTGGTGGCAAAAGCACTGGCAATCGATACGCCGCCCGGTTACGCGTCAGACTTGGAGTCATTCAAGCTTCCCGCAGCAGGGCCGGCTGCCTCGCCTCTGAAAACTTATTGCTTGGCTGTCCCATATTTTGGAAGTGGGCAGCTCATGCTGTAAACGGAGGTTGACACGCGATAGTCGCGGGGTGGGAGGGTGATGTAACGAATGCGCCGATAAAATTTGGGTATTCTCAGGATATGAATAGACACTTAGTGCTAAAGCCCTTATCATGTACCGTATCACCAGTAGGAGCACTGGCTGGAAAAACTGTACATACTGTAGCTTACAGGCTTGGCAGAGTGATGTCACTGCCGAGCCCTTGAGCAGAGACCTTAGCCCCAAACTGCACCAGACACTGGCTGACCCTGCTTTCTCAAATGCATGTCACTTTGGATAAAAGCATCTGCTTGATGAATGTTCAGATGGATCATATTGTCGGCATGTAGAAGCGAACCGGGAGAATAACCCACAGACCTGACTCTCCGCTCCAGCAGATCTGACTGAGGGAGTCCAGCCAAACTATTTAAATCCAGACTCTGTTCTCAGCCGCACCTCCCAGGGCTGTGGTCTGTGTGAAATGTGCGGGGGCTTGTCATTGAACGACCTGGCCTTTTCTCACAAAGGACCCCCCCCCCCCCCATCCCCGGCCATAAATCCGGCTTTAGTGATAGATCTAGTTGATATATCGGGGTGCAGTGAGCCCTTTGTGGGGCTCCCACTCCTTATGTAAGCGCAAATGGAAAAACCTCTCACCCACCAAAAAATAAAAAATAAAACACAGGCACTAGCCGCTGCCCTTTAGCACAGAGCTTTCCATGACCATTTAACCCCTGAGTGACGTGGTAAAACGCAGAGGGACTCTGAAACACAACACGTCGCCATAAACACCGATTTACCGTCACGCTTTTCTGGCAAATGGAATCAACACGGTGTGGCCATCTGGTCCGTGGCTTGGATTTGTGGAAAGATTAAAAAAATCATCTATGAACATTCTCTGTTCCTACTCAACGTCCAATACAAACACATACGTATTTAGGGTCTTATGCCAATATGACATTTATTACATTACATAATACAACTTAAAAAAAACAATTATTTGTGCCTTGAAATGCACTCAGTGGCCACATTATTATTGTGTACCTCATTACTGAGCTGTTATTCTTCCGCTTGTGCTCTTCCTGTTAGCTCTAACAAGTCTGGATGTTCTCCTCAGACTCCTCTCATTACCAGGGTATTTTCCCACCCAGAACTGCCACCGACTGGATGCTTTCGTCTGTCATACCGCGCCCGGTAAACTCTAGACACAGTATTGTGTGAAAATGCCCTGATAGCTGCTGTCCCTGAGGCGCTGGGAGTGCCTCACGTGGTGCCGGCGATCGCAGTGTGTTGGGTTTGGCTGATGTCAGGGATCGCCGCTGCCCTCAAGATTAGCAGCGCGGTAACGGAAACTCCTGGCCCCCGTTTGCGATGGCTTACCGCCACATGATTCCCTGTGTGCATTATTAAGCAGCTGTGCCTAAAAGTCTGCCGCCTGAGAGCATGAACACTGTTTCTCTCCACGCACTGCATTTAAGTTCCAGAAATTGATCATGTCCCCCCTCTCTCCCAAACTACAAACTTCTGGTTCTCCTCACTTCCTCTCATACTTACCACAACAGTAGGAAATATTTTTTTTTTCCCAAATCCTTCTTATTACCTGTGTGGAGAAAGTTTTGGGGTGATTTTAATCGAAAATGTTTCTTAAAATGAGCCTACAGAAAAAAAAGATTTAACATCGGGCGAAATGGAAAAAGAGAATATTACTGTTGAAAAACGTCAAACATGCCTGGATTGTGTAGAGTTGTGCTGCCAAAAGCAAGAAGAGAATCGGATCACTACCAACTAAGTGAGACTGGACCCTGGCAGGACGGCATAACCTCCCTTATTGGCCGGTTTGAGGGGACCTGGCCCGACATTGGCAGGTGTAAAAGGACCTGACCTGACACTGGCTGGATTTGAGAGGACCCGGCCTGACATTGGCTAGCCTGAGAGGCACCAGTCCAACATTAGCCAGTGTTAGACAATCTGGCCCGACATTGGCTGAAGTGGATGACCTCTCCTCAGAGGCGCGTGCCTTTGCTTCCTGGCCCGGGGAACCGACACAGCTCTCAGCCCACGGATCATATTACAAGGCTGGCGAACCTCCTTGTCTCACAGAACCCGGTGCCTCTATATCATGCTCAGCTGCTCCACACACACTAACAGAAGGCAAGGAGTACCCTGAAGCCAAGACCTCATAGCGAGACCTGTGAGGCCAACATCACCAAACCCAGCTGGTCATTTGTCCTGGAACTGGATCTCTGCTGACCGTTCTTGTAGAGAAAGTAGGATATATATCTAATTTTTTGGGAGGTTTGGCACTTCGGTTCAGCACCTGCCTGAGATGGGCCTGTTGTCATTGTGGACCTACAGAAGGGTGCATATCTGTGAGAAAACATCATTCTGGTGTCGTGGATAACACAGGTGTGCATTTGTTGCTTTTCAAAAAACGTCGAGAGACAAACTTCACCTCTATATAAACTCTATTTCTGCCTGTTTAACCAGCTGGAAGACTTCATATGTAATCCAGGAACATTTTAATGCTTTTGTCTCTTGCTTTGCAACATAATTAAGCAAAAATGAAAAAAACATCTGATCTAAGTTTGTGATATTTTCACATCAAGCAAACTCTAAGAATTTCGAGAGGATTAACCAGTGGAATTTGTCTTTATTTCCCATCTCATTATAAATGGACTAGACTTTGAACTGAATTTATCTATATATTTACAAAGGATAATGGGAAAGATGAAGATAAGAAGATTTTTGCCAGCAATATGAACATAAAGCAAGTTTTGTTGTGTCTTCTTATTTTGTGTGTGAGTATATGTTATTACACACATTTAAATATATCTTTGACAATATTTTTGAGCCAACTAGTGTCATAGGACAACTGGATTAATGTTTCACCCGGTAAAACAGCATTAAACAGGTGTTATTAACAGAATAAATCGTGCTGGTCAGAGATGCGAAGTTACAGCAATTTTGCAAGCAGAATCGTTAACAAGTGTTAAATGACAAAGCTTTGCAAATTTGCAGTGAATTTACTTCACTAGAAACGACAATACAAAGTAATCAGTTAATCTTGTTAACTTTCGTGATAGCTGGAATGACTTTGCACGCATGACAGCATTTTCCTTAGAAATAATCCATCGAATGTGGAAACGAATGTTTGATTCATTCACCCGAAGGCTCTCCGGGTGCTTGGTTCAGCTTGGTTCAGCATCAGCCGGCTTATTTATGCGTTAAGCGCGCAGTGGTACCTGATGATCAAACAGGTCCCTCACCCTCTCCAGCCCGCTCTGCTATCACTCATCCTAAACCCAGTTTTCATTATCACCATCCTACATTAATGAAAAGCATATCAACTCTAAACATAGAATAACAGCTTATTACGACATATCCATCTATCCATCTACCAACCTTTAATTCTGGCAACATATTAATATATATATATGTGATTTATACATTTTTCTTTTCTTTTTTTTTACCAAACACATTTAACTACTCTGATTATTTAAGATGCAAAGGGTGCAAGATATTTTTGTGTTTTTTTTATGCACACAACAGTAGAAATATCTGCTGTAAATGTAATCTCATGGTCGCTAACAGATTTCCAGTTAGCATACTGACTCGCAAACACTTTACAATATCTGATGATACAACTGATGCTGAGCTAAAAATACACTTTAGGGCTTCTGACTCCAGTGATCTTTGATATCCCACAGGAATGATGGGAAAAAAAGCATGTGTCCTGGGAAAGGAACTGCAACTCGCAAACCTGACCCTTCACTCATTTGTCACGGGTCAGTCACCCATCGGGAAGCTTAAACCGTGTGCTCCTATTGGCTGCGAATGGTCCTCGGGGTCAGTGTTCATATTGCAAAATACAGACCTTCGGGGGGTCCTAACCACTGTGTCCCTGACTTGTTGGGTGGCTAAGCTGCTGCCTGAAATGCACTTAGGTCATCATTACTTTTTGCAATGAATTGTTTGTAGCTGTAAGCGCAAATCTATCTGTATGTTTGTGTATTTCTAGTTTGCTTTTTTTGTGAATGAATATAAAGTATTTTCTCACATTACCTCTGTTCTCTTCAGCCCAGAATCCAGTGTGAGCTATCCCTATTTGACCTTCTAGAAAAATATTGTGAGGCCCTGTCTGCCCTCTACAATATCACAGGTGAGTGTGTCATATCCTTATCTCTGTCCTTGTTTGGTTTCTCTGAGAAGGCAGCAAAAAAATATATACGGAATTATCCCACATGTTCTCAGCAGCCGTGGAGTATATTTCAATCCTCGTACCTACAGTGAGCCAGTAAACTCTGACGTTAGTGGCGCTGTGCTTTTCAGGTCACGACACAGACTACAACATGCCAAATTTTATCATATATATCATATATCATATCATATTAAAATGTGCCTCATTTGTAAAATTCCCCCCCTGCGGCCCCGAAATGGTACAGTCCAGAGAAATTTTAAGCAAATCCAAAAGTACTAATGTAAAGCTGTAGGCTGAGGGCCTTGTCACTCTTACAGGAATAACACCAAGTATCACGGATCACAAGCGCCCTTCCTCTCATGGTCTCGTGCTACATGCCCACACAAACACGCCAGCACAAAACAGGGCGGTAGAAATGTGCCGACCTTAGCCTGCATCTTATGATGCAATTTTTTATATTTATAAGTATGGATCTACAATTACTTTATTAGTACCTACAGGTAAAAACTCATATATTGATGTATATAAAACACTGACATTTTGTCTTCGTTGACTGCGAAACAAAACTATGGAAACCTTAATTTATTGCTAAGGTGAACTTTGACCATTTAATCCCTGCCAGTTTTATTCTGTCATTTTGCTGCCAAATTACTAGTACTCTGCGAATACCTCTCAATATGGGCCTTGCAAATAATAAACATAAAACCAGCATGGTGGTAATTAAACCATCTGTTAATTGTCATCAAGTTGTTTGTCTCACATATGTAGGCTGCTCGCATTTCTGAAAGGATGGTTTGAAGTGTATAATTATGAAAATATACAAAAGCTGCCGTTAGGTGGTTTTGTTGCTGTGTGGTGCATTTGAGGATGATGGTATCAGAATACTTATTCATGCTATCATCTTCATTTTATGTTTCTGTTCAATTTGTGAACTCAGTAAATTTGGAATTTTTTGTTCTTAGTAATACAACTCACATATGTGACTTCTGTATTCTGATAGTCTAGCTCAATCCTAGGAAAACTATGATATTTTAACTTGAAATATTTGATAATAGCAAAACTATTTGGCAAACTATTTATGACTTAAGACAATAAATACACATTTACTTGGGGGGCCTAGCGACGCCCCTGATTATCAACCCTCCCTAAAATAGGCCTAGCTTCTTAGACTGAATGCTTGTCTTCACTTTTAATAGAAATATTACCCTGCTGCACCACGATCGATGCCAATTTAATCATCATTCTCATCAGACCATCCCATAAAATACGGCCTGCAGGAGTTTCATGAACAGCGTCACTTACCTGGAGTAAAAATACAACAGAATAAATTAACATTTACCCAGGTTATTACCCCGAGGCAATCAAGACACCTCATTCATGCTAGTACCTCAGTGTGTGAGTGGAGTAATTGCTGACTAGAATTACGTAAACCAAAACATTATTTTCAAAGGCAGGATAGAAGTAGTATAGACATATTATAAGAATTAGCATCTAACAGATGTTCACTGCCTGCTGACTTGGTGAGAAAGTAAGAAGCTGAATGCGAGATAACGCTACTTAGCTAGACATGGTAACTAGAAGACACGTTGCGCACTGACTCTGTCTGTCAGAAAAGGATTGCCGTTGGCTTATATTTTACCCGAGTCAGCTAGCTTTGCAGGGAGGTACAGAAAACACATATTGGATCATGTTCCATCAGGCAGTTTTGACAGCAGAATTCCTCTCCCTTCACTGCTTTACATGTCTGCTATCAGCTGGAGACCTTCCGGAATATACTATCCCCCTCCTGCCTTCATATTATGGGGATTTTTTATTTTTTTTTGGGGGGGGGGGGGTGTTTGGGCCCAGATATATACACCAACTCAACATCAACACTACAAGAATCAACATCACCACAAGGGGGCGCATATCCAATGCATCGACTGCACGTCCCACAGGAGGCCGCCATATTTGAGGCCTGTCTACTTCATGCCAGGACACCCCCCCTTTCCCAACTCACTAGGCACCTAACTGGCTTCCCAGCTGCCTAACACACAGATACACTGTACACTGGTACACTTCCTAAACAAACATATAATCTGAGGAATCTGTTAGACCCTTAAAAATTCAGAGCCATTATTACTGGATGGTCAATTTTTCCTAATCGGGATTCTGAATCCTTTCGGAACTCCACTTGGAATTTGAACAATTAAACATTTCAGATTTAAGCTGTTGTACTAGCAGTGCCTTTGGGGAAGAAGCAGCATCAGGGCAACAATTTGTTGTGTTTTGTCAAGATTATAATCCTGCCTTCAGGTTTAGCACAATAATGTTTGGAATCCTCCTGGTTAATCTGCCACGTGGGACTGCCCTCTTCACCTTAATTTAATGATTTACTTGTTTAACATGTGTTTTGTATGCTACTTTTCCACAGCCTATGTTTTCTATTTATTTATTTATTTGTCAGATGGCTCTGCGTGTAAATTAATCCCACAGCAAAACTGATGACAATTTGCGCCATGAAACATCCTCGTCTGTCATGCACCTGCAATTTAAATATAACGCACTGGGGCAGACACTTAATTCACTGCTGCAGCTCTCAGGGATTGAAAAAGAAAAAGAAAAACAGACGATGACTAACCAGCGCCGTGTCTTCGGGGAAAATAAGACTAGGATTTGCACTGCAAGTAGGCTAAATATTGTCCAAAGTCCCAATTTAAGCATGCATCAAGGTGTTAAACCTAAACCTTAATATGACACATTAATTTAACTGGTGATTAAATCGTGTTTTTTTCTGTAATTTGATGGCGCTCGCAAACAATGTATAATCATAAAAAATATACGAATCGATGGTGTGAGCGACCGAAGTGCTCGCCTTATAAATAACCGCACACTCGCTTCGCTTTGAACTGGTTTCTCGGATTAAAATCCCTTTTTAAAATGGTTCTGGTGGTGACCGGTCGGGGAACAGATTCACTCCAACCGCCCACCCCGTTTATTTCGGGTAAAAAAATGTAAATCGAGGCATCCAGATTATCTATATGAAACTTCTTTCCATCACCAAAATATGCTACTTCGTGATGATCCTATTAGCGGGTATAGTGGGAAAGTGGAATTTACGGCTTGCTGGTGCATAGTTTTTTTTTTTTTTTTTGGGGGGGGATTTGTATTGGGCTTGAGTGCATCTGTAGACAGAGATGTGGAGAGGGAAGGGATTATATTCATTTGACTCAAACTCCGGCATCGTGCGAGGTGTCCGCCGCGCCACCAACTTCACGACCGAAACGATGGATTCGGCTATTTTCCAGATCTTCATCGGGGAGTTTGGGGACCCAAACTGTAGCCTCATAGATGTTTTTCAGGACACTTTCTACGAAAATGCATCTTTTTCTTTAATGAATATAGATGGTACGGGTCTTTAAAGCTATTTCACTCCTGTCTTGTTCTTCATCGCCTCTTCTGCTTAATATATCACTTTTGTACATATTTCAATTAAACATTGCCATGTGTTTTAAGGTTTGTATTGCAATGCCACTACTGACGAGATCGGGACATGCTGGCCGCGCAGTACCAGCGGCCGGATGGTGGAAAGACCGTGCCCGGAGTATATTAACGGAGTGAAATACAACACCACACGTAAGTTCACTTGCAGATGCCTCTTATATGCCGATTTCACGTTTCGCTATTCAAAATCATTGAAATGTATATTGTACCCGCTTCTGTGCGTCTGGAGTTATTTAATAAAAATACAATACGAATAATGTATTAATAATTTTGCAATATTACGAATATGCTGTTTAAGTTCTATTTCAATGCGATGGCAAGCGCATGAGAAAGCTGAGGCGCATCTGGACCTACTTTTGTTTGACAGATCCGAGCGAGTCCTACTCCTGTGAACGGGGAGCTGTCCATTGTACCGCAAATTTAACGCCCTACTTGTCTATAAAGACAAGTAGAAAAGCACATCGGACGCATTATATATAAATACACAGGATTTGCTGATTATTGGCGCATTTGAAATATAGGAGATATTAACTGTATATGAATGGTGCTGTAGATCTCTCGATCATGCAAAAACGGAGTAATTTTCTGGATTGAAGCTTCTCCACCAGACGGACTATGAGATGAAGGAATGTGTATCAATAAAGTTTACAAACCGGTCTTTTACCCCCCCTTAATGATTGTCCACAATGACAAGTATGACTAAGTTATTCGGTCAGTAGGGCGCGTTCTTTTAATAGTTTAACTGGGAGGAGTATAAAATAAGCCCATATTGCGGACCATTTGGGATGCTCTGCAGATAACAGGCATTTCTTACTGTCAAACTGACGACAGGAGAGCGTTTCTCAGATCAACTCATTAACGCAAGCTTTTTTTTAGATATTCATAAAATGTGCCATTGTATAGGCTCTTAGAAACTTCTTTTTGAGGCAGTTGAAGTTTGCTTTTCGTTTTATTATAAATGGTCGCAAATTAGCGCTGTTTGGGCAACTTGTTTATATGATCGAGACCTTAATATGTGGTACATATATACGAAGCATTTGCATATTTCTAAATATCAATGCTTAGTACATATCAGACCAGACCTAGTAAATTATTTTAAAGTTTTAAAATTAATTTAGCTGACATCTTTCTCTCGTTACTTTACCTGCTGCTCGGCATGATATATTTTCCTATAATCCACTGTAATTACATTTAAATACACAGCTACAAATGATGACTGTAGTGGACAACGCGTAGATAAACCATAGCAATTACAAACTCACCATCATATTCCTTTATGTCATAGCAGACAGGTTCACCGCTACAATACAGTCATATACAGTAACGGTATAGTAATGAGTAATGAAAAGCGTATTGGTGGAATTACTCAATCTCTGTAATTATCAGTTAGATTGATAACTGATAATTAATTATCACCACTTGTCTGCCCAGTCGCTAGGTTTTTGTTGTCAATCATATATTCAGTCAATCAATCAATCCATCCATCAATCAGTTCACAGATGGCATAACTGACAAACACCATATTGAACCATTTAGTTAACTCACCTTAAACTATCAGTTTAAATCCAGAATGGTGAATTTTGTTATAATTCATATAGCTAAAATTCTGGTACCCACCCTGTTCATATTGTTTAACTGGCTAAGCTTTACCCTGCTAAAACAGAAAGTCATTCACACCATGGTTATGTAAGGTTAAGAAATCCAGAGAAGTTGTCTCTTTTATAAATACATATTAATACTGGGGAAAAGGCATTTTACTAAATTGGTTCATATATTTTTAAGACAGGGTCTATATTTCTCTTGGCTTTTTTAGCATGATTTATTTAGAAAGGACTTTGATCTTGAGTAGGCCTTGTTATGGCACAAATTATTGTCTATTGATATTACGACTGAGTACCAGTGTTTTGAGTGCCAGGAGCTATATGAACTGCTAAACCTAAAAATAAGGCAATTCATAACTTTATACTGGGGGGGGGGGGGGGGGGGGGCCACATAATAAAAAGACA
>JABFDZ020000084.1:3190909-3203396 GCA_019775955.2 Pollimyrus isidori
CCGGTACCCCTTCCCTGGCCTGGTTGGTCCGCCGTCTGCACATCACCCCCCACCAACGCCCTGACCGTGGTTGATGGCTTTTGCCGGCATACAATTTTCCGCTGGCAGTATACGGCGCCTCCCCCCCCCCCCCCCACCACCACCCTCTACTCACCATACAGGTTGTTGGTATACCATGAGTCAGGAGCTCACAGCATCTTTGCAGCTGAAGTTATGCTGTTAAGAAAATTTACACCTCGTGTACAACAACAACAGTGACTTCTTTGAAGGGATCCAGAGTATAAAATCAGTGTCTTGATTTTACACCTTTAAGAGATGTTCTGTTCCAGATATAAATAGCCCTGAAAATGTGGATATCTGCTACCTATAATGATCTGACTCTAACAAGCAAACAACCTCAGTTTCAAGTAATCTGTCCTGAATTAAGGTCACGTTCGTCCATCTTATGCTCAGTTTTAAGAAACTAATTTTAACGAGCGGTGCTGCTCTACAACAATCTGCAAGGCATTTAGCATGTCCAACATGCAGTGCTACATTATATCAAACTGGGCTATGTTTCCCTAAGGAATTTGCAGTGGAACACAGGATAATAAATTCTAATAAAGTCAATTTAATTCACAATCATGGCACTGATACTTCTGGGAAACGGACATTTAATTTGTTTTCTTTTTGCATTCATGAACATAATATGAAAATCATAATCAGTGAAAATTATACAGTTGAAATGTCTTAGGCAACCAAAGAAGATGTTCAATTCTGTTCATCTGTGTAGTAGGCTATGTGTATTTTATCTTAGAAATAAAAACACGATTTAACATTAAAACATATTTAAATTAATAGCAACCCAATAAAAACTAAAGAAAGAATTTTTGCCCTCCAAAACGTTCTAACTCCTTGGATGGCTAGATGAACATCATTTCAGTGCACAATTCAGTTTCTCCTCAGGGGCTTGTCACCCATTCTACTGTATGTGTTCTTCACGTTTCACAGACAATAAACAGTCAGTGAAGGATTGATTAGTCACAAGGTGTGCCAGTGGTCAGCTCAAAAAAATTGGACGGTGCCTGCAAACGCTGGGGTGACTTTAGGAGAGGTTTTTAAATGACTATGCTAATACGCTTTGACAGACATCATAGTGTTGCATAATCATAATTTGCTCCCTACTGCATTTCCCTTGTTTTATTCTACAGCCTTGGTGCCGCCTTATCACGACAATATATAATTATTTTGTGGTGACCAACTTTTTCTGGATGTTCGTGGAAGGATGCTACCTTCACACAGCCATAGTGATGACGTACTCGACCGACAAGCTCAGGAAGTGGGTTTTCCTTTTCATTGGCTGGTGTAAGTATTTATTGCATAATTTACTGTAAGTAAATCTGTGTCATCAGAATTTGAATTTTATATGCCAGTAAAATGCTAACATTGAATATTTATGCATTGGAAATATGCATCGGAAATTCGATGGTGCGAATTCACATGCAAAAACACGAGGTTAAAAGTACAAAGACGACACTTCAAAGTTGCTCCAATTCGAAGGTCCAAATTCACGGGCACAAATACGAAGGTAAAAAATACAAAGACAATATTTCGGTGTTGCTCCAATTCTACGGTCCGAATTCACTTGCAAAAATACGAGGTTGCATTTGCGATATTGCATTTGGTTTTTACCGTTTTCCTTCACAATGCGTAATTAGCTCTACAGCTCACGTCCGGAGGTCTCCCGACTGCTGCAATCTAGACGGCTTTTTTTGTACCTGTAAATGCTTGTGTTTAGAAGAAAGGTTTTGATGATACTGAAAAGCAGCGCATGCAAATTTTCCTTACCTATGATTAGTGCTGTTGCCAAATGATCACGAATTTAGAGATAGTTAACACGGACTAAAGTCTTTAAAGATCCCCGATTGAGGTGCTTTTCAGTCTGCGTGTGACTGTGTGAATTAGATATGCTTATGTTGAGCTAAAGTGTGAGGCTCACACTTGGCTTGTATCGGCGCCTGACTCACATGTGGAAGTGATTTATGTGTATATGTGTATATATAGTGCTGGCTGTCAAAGAAGCGGAAGATGCCAATGCAGAGTAAAATAATAATTCATTTCGTAATATGCAGCTGTCATAGACATAAAAATTGGGTTTGCTTTCCAGGGTACATGTCCGTGAGCCACTCTCAGCATGTGAAAATTAATAAAGGTAAACGCTGAGAAAATTCACCATGATGGGAGTGACAGACAGTGTTTTGCTGGCTGGGAGAGCTTCCTCTGAATATTCCTCTGCATCGCTGTGACAGGAAGAATTGCTTTTAGTCACCGGTATTTATAACAGAGCTGCCATCGCATTGTCTCTGTGTGGGAACATGTCACAAACGTCGTCATGGTGACTCGTGAGCCAACAGTCTGTACTGCAGGCGTCCACCTTCAGAGACTCTCCTGCTTAACCCGGCTTTCCACCACAGATATCTGGGCACCAAACACGGCGCAGACGTACTGTACACTTCATGGTCTAACTTACAAATCATAGCTGACGGTGCTAATCAACACTGACAGTCCGTACAAGAATCCGGAAGGCTTTCTGAGTATAAACAGTTAATCCAAAGAAGCTCATTTATCAACATGTAAAACAAAACTACAGAACAGTATCTATAGCCTACTTATAATGCCTAAAAAATGACTTGTTTGATTCCGGTGCGTGTTGCATCATACTGTGAAGTACATTACAGCTGATTTATGAAATGAGTCATGTTATAACAGGGATAATACAAAAGAATACAGACAACTGAGATCAGTGTTCATAGTTACTGACAGACTCATAGCCTCTTTTTGAAGGAGCCAAACTGACATCATCCCCTCGCTAACTTCCTGGCTCTGTCTCATTACTGACTGTTTCATTAGCCTGTCTTGTTGCTGCTTGCTGCTTTGTTCCTTACATTGAAAGTACACTTAGTTCCTAGTCGATTCTCTGGGGCGATATTTATTTGCAGACATTTTCTGATGTCAGATTTTAAGCAGTGTTTGTATGGTGCTTGTTAGTAGAACTATCTTTCATTCGTGACTGGCCGCACACTGGAAGAGCTTAGGGTAAGGGTTTTCGTCCATCTTCACTCAAGATGGATTTTTTTTTAAGAATTTCTTACCGTTAGCTGAGGAAAAGATAGATACAATTAAAAGCATATATTGTTGTGTTGTCTCACAGGTATTCCGTGTCCAATCATTGTGGCCTGGGCTATTGGAAAACTCTACAATGAGGATGAACAGTAAGTGAATGCCTCTGTACTGCAGACTAATGTGAAGATATTTGTTGTGTCTCAATTTACTGGGTGCATTTAAACAGATAACTTCAAAGGGGGCTCAGAGTTTAGGTTAAATTTATGTAAAGACATACATCCTACTGTAGAGTAGCAAATCATTTTATGAAACATGTGATCAGGAAAAAAATCCCAAAAACGCAAGGTGATAAACAAAAACCTAATTCAGAATCTGTGTATTTTTGTGCCAATTTATGTGGGATCTCCACTGCAAACTTCCAGTGCTCCTGGGTTTTACATAATTGGCTCCATATATGACAGAGCATCAGTCAGCGTCTCTGGGCTAATATGCACATTTCATGTGTGACCACCTGATGTGACAAAGGAGGTGTTTCTCCACAGTGACGTTTTATACCTTAAAAATACTACTGTATTTTTAGCTTTTGACTGCAGGGAATTTAAAGCCTGCATACCAAAATCACGCCTGAAATATGTCAGGCAGCAAATTCATTCTTAACAGATATATGCTTCTATATTAGCAGTGTGCTATATACTGTATAAAGCTCTCGCTTTTGCCAGTTTAAGCATGTACCGTGTATGGGTTTATGTCTCTGCCCCCTGACCTCTACCCCCAGCGGAATTCCTTCTTTGACCATTTTTAGAGCGATCACTTCATCACAATACCATCTGTTGTCCCAGATGTGCAACATCAGCCTCATAAAACAGAATAAAAAGATCAAACCATTAAAAATGATGAATTAAAAAAACAACCCAGATCACATTGTAGTTATACTGCATAAAAACATAACAAATGGATGTCACATAAGATTTCATCCAGAAAAAAATGTCGTATAAGTAACAGCATGAAAGATTAATTTTATTTTTGAAAGTAAATAAATCTCTTAAGGTTGCACGGCGTCTCTAACTTCCAGATCTCAGGGTTTCAACCACTTTCCTGTGCATCAGTTTGTACATTTTTCCACAGTCCAAAGGCATGCATTTAGGCTAACTGCATGTCTAAATTGCCCATAGAGTATGACCATACATGTCATACTGTGCTGGACTGGCATCCCATCTAGGGCGTACCCTGCCTTGTCCACTGCGACGGACTGCCATCCCATCCAGGGTGTTCCCAGCCTTGTGCACTGCAGTGGACTGGCATCCCGTCCAGGGTATTCCTAGCCTTGAACCCTACCCTGCCTGGGATAGGTTCCAGCTGACCAGAACAAACATAAGATCAAAAAGTTAACTAAAAGTTAAAAAGTTAAGAAAGAAATCGTCCAGTTGTATTCACTTTGTTTTCCTTCAATTCCTGTTCGCATTTCTTCATTTGAATATACATTTGACACATGATTTTTTTCATTTGGAAGGCAAATTTATATGCTGTGTCCTTATTAACACCCAGTCCCAGATATTCCCAGTGAAGCAGATCACATTCATTTTATCTCCACCTTGTTGTGCCATCCAGTGTGTGCTGCAGAATTGTTCCTTCTAAATCTGCCCCAATTTGTCTTGATATATTATCATTACTGATGTGTTTTCTCGGAATGAGAAAGGCACATTGAGAGCTAATTCCTGCATAATTCTAAGGAATTGATTTAGTGTCCTTTCTCAGAGGACGCTTAATGTTTTCATATTGCTCAAGCAGTCTTCAGTGATACATTGATAGATTGAAAATACGGCTTTGCATAAAACTGAGTGTGTTGCTATCATGCCATCTGTCAGACACATTTGTCATTCAAGATTTTTTTGTCACGGTTTTTTTGAATATCTCGCTGCCAAGTTCTGGTTTCTTTGGGTGTGCAATGTGGAGACACGATACAGAAGGCTTCAGTGCATTTTCATTCTAGACACAGTGTTACACTCTGCTCTTTGATCTCTCCTTAATTCTTGCACCTCCCAATTTAGGCTTCCTGATGCCTTGTGCTTAAATTCCCTCATCGACCTCGTGGTGTCTGTCTAACCTTGGTTTCAATTGTTTTATCCTATTTCATCCAGTTGCCTCATAAAGAACACAATACAGGACATAAACACAGGACACAATTACAGGACACCACAATACAGAACACAGATGCAGATCACAAGTACAGGACATATACAAAACAGAAATACAGTACGCAATACAGGGCACACATACAGAACACTGCAACACAGCACCACGTTACAGAACATAGATATAGGACAGAAATACTGGACACAATACAGGACACCACAATACAGAACACAGATGCAGAACAGAAATACAGGACACAAATACAGATACAGGGCACAAATACAGAACACCACAATACAGAACAGCATATTACTGAACACAACTGCTGAACAGAAATACAGGACACCACAACACAGAACACACATACAGAATGCATGTCCTTCATTCCCTCCATCAACTTGTAATTATATGCATTGTATTTCATTTACAAGATGTCCTTTCATTTAGGGGTGTATAGTGTTTGTATTTGTACACACACATATTCATATATATGAAGAGTTTTTTTTCCAAAACGCAAATTTTTAAAAATTAGTTTTTCATGCCATTTTGCTATGCACTGACCCTATTCACTGCTCTATCAACATTTTATGCCAAATCACTATATTTCCTTGTTTAAGATGTACGGCAAGATGTCTTTTTTTTCCAAAGCGCAATAAGTGGCGTACCTTTTTTTCTAAAAACACGATATATCCTCTCGACCAATCAGAATTCAGTGAGCGTGCGACTTAATCGAACTTAGCGGCGCTCTGAGGCGATGGTTTTGTTGCGATCTTGTTTAGTGTCCTCTTCAAAATGAATGCTTTGAACCCTTTTGATGGCATCGATGAGCCAGTAAGACCTAAGCTGGAGGTAGAAAACGCAGACTGGACATAGAAAACTACAAAAAACGACAAAAAAAGAAGGCTTGTCACTCAGGCGGTGGGTTAATACCTACTGTGGGATGTCAACACAAGGCTGCTGCCACCGGTTTCTGTCAAACCGAGAAGCTGTTACCGGATTTTTTATTTTATGTGGTGGACGACATTGAAACATGAAATTAGCAATATTTATTTTTATTGTACTATTTAGTTTGTTACTATTTTTTATGTATTTGTGTTTTTTTTTTATTTAATGCATTTGCATGGTACCTTGGTTCTCGAACTTAATCCGTTCCAGACTCCGGATCGAATAATAAAAAGTTTGAGTTCTAATAAAATCTTTCCTATAAGAAATAATGGAAAAGCAATTAATTGGTTCCCGGCCCCCAAAAAATTCAGGCAAATATGTTTTTTTAAAAAAAACATTTAAACACAAAATAAATGGGATAAAACACGAACAGCATTATTTTTCTTAATGGCTTCCAAAACAATAAAGATCTTACCCCAACATTACTCCTGTCATGCCCCAATCGTCCGCTCCTTCCGTGTGCCACGCCCCCTTGTTAACCTCGTGTGGGATCCCCATGTGATCAGCTTTCAGGTCCGCGTTTCAGGTTGTTTTACCAGTCTGGTCATTGGGTGCGTTGCACTTGCTTACAGCTGGCTTAAAGTAACACATTCTGACCCTGACGCGGCGGATTACGGTTAGATGCATTGCAACCTCTCACCTGGCTGCACGAACTGGAACCGCCTGTGTGACGACACATTTTTGCCCTTATTGGTTGAAGAGTTATTTACATGCATGATGTTTGTACCCCAGGCAGTTCCGATGCGTAATCTGCTATCTCTCCTGAATATCGCGTAAAGCAGTGACAACTGGTTTTCAGTAAATTTTCTTGTTAAAATAAAGTTTAAATAAATTACATAAATGCTTTAATGGTACACGTAAGTTAGTGGTTTATTTATTGTTTGTTACTGTAACGTTGAGCTGCATTATTTGGTTAATCATCCAGTCTGTGAAGAAAGCATCCAAGTAAGAATTACATTGCAGTATGACTCATTTCCTGCCACATACAATTTATATTAGGTCAGAGTTCACGTTTCGACTTCTAATATTCAAAGCAATATCTAGGTCAAACAGGTTTGTTTGACTTTCAAGAAATTCGAGTTCTAGTGAGTTCGAGAACTGAGGTACCACTGTATATTCATTTATTGTATGATGAGTCCTTGATGTTAAATGTTGCATGTTCACATATAACACACATAACAATCAACAACAATCAACTTTTTGGAAATAAATGGATGGATTTATAGGGTTTTGGGAAAGAATGGATGGATTTATAGCGTTTTGAAAAAAATAATAAACTTCGATTCTATAATCAACAATACTGATGTTTGATTTAACAATCATTGTTCAACAAGTTCAGACTGAGCCAACAAAGCATTTTAAGAGGATAAATGAAATATTAACAAAATGTGTGGGTCTAGGTAAAAAATGTCTTTTGAAAAAGAGGAAAAGAGCTCTTCATACATACACACGCACACACACACACACACACACACACACGCACACACACACACACACACACACACACACACATATATCCATCCATTTTCCAAACCACTTATCCTCACTGGGTCGCGGGGGGTCCGGAGCCTATCCCGGAAGCAACGGGCACGAGGCAGGGAACAACCCTGGACGGGGGGCCAGCCCATCACAGACACACACATACACACACACATACACACACACACACACATATATATATATATATATATATGTCTAGGTTTTTTTTCTCAATTTTGTTATTTTTCAAATTTTGGTGTTATGGAGTCCCAAACGCTTGCACGCTCACTCATGGGTTTTAGAGAACTAACAGGTGCTCCTTAGCTGTACTCAATGCCTAGGGACAGTTGGAGTGACAGTTATAGCTATAAATATTGCAATACAAACCATATAAGGTCCATTGTGTTCAAAACATCTGTCCCCCTGCAATAAGTACCTCTGTGGTACCAGTGTAATATGAGGTCTGTGGCACTGGAGGCCAAATGCTGGACTGGGGAATCTGGACCAATTTTTATATTCCGCGGCATATCTCTCTCTCTCTCTCTCTCTCTCTCAGTCTCTCTCTCACTCTCTCTCTACTGCGTCTAACTCTCTCTCTTGCTCTCTCTCTCTCTCTCTCTCTAAATGTAGCTGGGTTATTATGCAAAATGACACTGTTGTTTATTTTATTTACAGATGTTGGTTCGGGAAAGAACCTGGAAAGTATATTGACTACATTTATCAAGGACCAGTAATACTTGTGCTTCTGGTAAGTAAATAAAAAATACATACAATAAAAAAGGTAGAATGTATGATGTAAACATGTAATACCTGAAAATGTAATGGTGTAGAACCTAGTACTGAATAATCATCATCTTGTAATGTACCATTTTATAATATTGTTCTGGTTAAAGAAGCCTTTATGGTTACTTTTACTAAAAGCTTTAACGGTACAGACCTTAAAAGACTTCCTGTCCCTCGACAAATGGCATGATTCAATAGAATGAACCCATTTTGGTTTTTAGAATTAGATGGTGGATGTAGTGGCCTGGTGTTCAGCAAGCGGCTTGAAGATCCAGCCATCTCATATTGACAGATAAATGCCCTTTTAATGCCTTAAAATCAGGAAATCAGTTTGAAGATGCACTACTGCATGTTTGTGCATGCATAATCGCATCCCCGTGAACCTGCGATTAGGGGCGCATTTCCCACACCAATGCCACATTAAGCTGCGGATTCTCCTGAGGATTCCGGAGTGATTCTGGAGATGCAGCTGCTTTTCTGTCGTGCATTGTCACGTGACCCTAGGCAGTTTCATAAAAGGATCAAGGGATGGCTGGACTTACGATGCCGTGCACTGAGAGGAGAGCAGGCAGCGGTGCTCAATACCACATAGCACGTTTCTGTGACGTGAAGAAATATTTGAGAAAAGTTGTGTATTTTTGGGGGCTTTTAAATATATGCGGAACCATCAGAATGAAGACTAGAGAGGCTGAATACTGTGGTTTAAGTCCCATGATGCTCTCCTGGGTTAATGCCCTTCCCAGTCTTGTCTCACAGAAGGGGCGTTTATGCATTAAAAACTCCCCAGTGGTCTAATGTATTAATAATGTACAACACCTGAGTGATCTGATGTATTAGTCATATAATGCAGCTTCATTAAGTTACTGTTTTCCAAATCGAGCCTGGGAATGTTACTCTACAAGGACAATTGCATGTGCAAATACGGCTGAGTTCAGCAAGGATGGTTAATTTTATAGCATCCCGTCACACATGGGGTGCTAAAAAATAAAATAAAAACAAACGGAAGCGTTTAATAAAAGAAACATTGGGCTTATTTAGGAAGCAATGGAGTGGGAGTTAAGCCAAGCAAACAGCATTGTTTGTCTGTGAGAGATCTAAGGGCTTTGCACATTCACAGATCTTCAGGCTAAAACAGCGGACATCACTGGAAACAAACAGTGCTACAAATGTTCAACCCCGTTTTAGTGCAGCAGTACATTTATGGTTGATTTCTTGTCTAAAATACACGCAAACCCAAAAGTTTCAGGCCACCCATCATTAAAATGTCTTCCTTTTGTACTGAAGAGCACTCCACTCTGATCTCAGGGTTTCTCTCTCTCTCTCTCTCTATGTGTCATCACCCAGAGACAATTACACCAAGCCTAGACTCTCTCTCTTTCTCTCTCTCTGTATATGTGTGTGTGTGCGTGTGTATGTGTATGTGGCCATCCTCTGCCTCACCGCCCATTTTCCAGCACTTCTGCATATAAAGTGTCCAACAAAAAACTTGCCCTGAGTGCACACCACAGAGAACGAGTTAAACCATGCCAATGGTCTCTAGTTAATCCTTCTCTGAATACTGAGTGAATGTCTGCATGGAGCTTTCTGGGGAAATGACAGGCTTATCATGGTAGTTTGCAAACACGGGAAAAAGCATTGACTGTCACCTAAATGCAGAGTGCACAACTTAATTCTGGCATCCAAGTAAATTATACATCTTGGTAAAATGAGTATGTGTTTTCCTCTCCTAGATAAATTTTGTTTTCCTGTTCAACATTGTGAGGATCCTCATGACAAAACTGAGAGCCTCCACCACCTCTGAGACAATACAGTACAGGTAAGGAGGGGACATCCAGCATTGTGAGCTCAGACTGCATTCAAAACCAAGTCTGCTAATTCAAAGCACAGGTCCCTGTTTAATCAGCCAGTTACATGATGCAGGTAGATGACATTTAAAACTTCACATGTATTGTAATAGTGTGTAATAATTCATCATAAGCTGACTTCATGTATATCGCACTTTTAAGTTATGAACGAAGGTTACAAAAATCCATCATCACCCTTATTGGCACATCGTAGCTTAGGCTGATTCTCCATAGTCACTGAATCTCTGCTCTTATACTGTACACACTTTCCACGTGACTCTCATTATCACATGGCAGTGCTGGTGTTCTGGAACACCGGTCTTACAGTGAGCTGGAGATTATAGACTTCCTGCCATGAAACGGCAGGTAAAGCACCTTACAAGGATCGAAGAACGTAGCGCCCATTACAGCCCACGTCTTTTTCGAAATATAATAGAAAGTCGCTTATGGCAATTCTGCATGATTATGGGTTGTAGTGATATAATTTAAGGAGCTGTAAGTTATTGGTTTATGGAAACTGTAACTTTTTTAATAGTGGGGCTCTTGTGATTTATGAAGAAGAGTTCTATTGCAATTCATGCCGGTTTGAGTGACAGTAATTGGGAACCAATGAGGATGTGGGTGTGGGAGATATTTTCGACTTAACAATGAGATGAATGCTGTTTCCCTGTGCTTAAGTGGACTATTGAATAGTACGTGGCTGTAGCATCTAGCTACCTGCTGCTTGTAAGTACCTCTGAATTGCGCGATGTTGGGAAGAGCATAAGTATAATATCGACGTGTTGATCTGGGGGACGTTGCAGTTTCTCTCGAATGACTAGTAAGTCTTGTTATCTAAAGAATTTCAACACCATTACCCAACAAGTAACATCAGCACTAGTTCCACCTGCTTAATGTCATTTCAGCCTGTTTTATAATGCGGGAGAAATATCTCGCTGTGACTTTAAGACCGTTGACATAAGCCACCTCACACTGTCATGCTAATAACTCCTGGTGACTTCGATGACAAAGACTGTGCTCACGTGCGCTTTGCTGTGTTGCAGGAAAGCGGTGAAAGCTACACTTGTGTTGCTGCCTTTGCTGGGGATCACCTACATGCTCTTCTTTGTGAACCCTGGGGAGGATGACATCTCTCAGATCGTGTTTATTTACTTCAATTCCTTTCTGCAGTCATTTCAGGTAAAAACACTGGTGCATAGATGCAGCGGCTTGTGAGTGTCTGATCATATTAACTTGTTTGCAAAGCGCACTGTCGCTTCCCCTAGACATTAAATTATATTTGGTAGCTACCCAGCATCTAAAACTGGAATATGTACCCCGACAAAGATACTAACACAGAACTTTGTGTTAACTGTCACGCTTGGAAGGTTGCGAAGCCAGCGTAATCTAAAAATGTCACACAGGAGTAAACGTGAAAACATGCATCAGGCCCTGTCTATATTTTACATCATAGCATGCCCCCTATTAAAGCCACGTGCAGATCTAGTTTCTGAATGTGGAGCATAAGCAGCCGTAAGCTGATATGTTGCATGCGTTTCCCCACAGAAGCAGAAAATTTGGCACTCAGAACATATCATTTGCTATGCCTCGCTGCACCTGTGATAACGTAGAATTAGCTACCATCACTCATGTAAAGTAATTTAAATTAAAAATCTGTTGTACCTCATCCTGAACAGTGTGTGTGGAACGTTAGTCTTTAATTGAATTAAATTGTTAAACTTTGCTTTTTTTTTATTGATGACTTTGTTGAAGTCTCTTCACTGTTGTTCTATGAAGCAGGAAAAAAACATTCATGACTGACAAGGTCTGTATTATTTTTCTCTTTTCCTAGGGGTTCTTTGTGTCAGTATTTTACTGTTTCCTAAATGGTGAGGTAAGCACATGAAATTTCATGCCACATTTACACATCGAGATCAGATTAGCTCTCTGCTCCGATTGGGCCTGCTTATGTGCTGTGAATCGCCATGACAGCCGGACAAGGCTGCGTTAACCTGGCATAACTAATGTCTCAATCCAACAGATCCACAGCAAGCCTGCCAGCTGTCATGGATGTGGCGTGACACTCACGCTCTCAGATTCTCATGCTGACACAAGAAATCTGTATTTTTCTATTATAAACCTACAATTACCTGCGATGGGCTGGCCCCCCATCCAGGGTTGTTCCCTGCCTCGTGCCCGTTGCTTCCGGGATAGGCTCCGGA
>JABFDZ020000084.1:3265209-3293328 GCA_019775955.2 Pollimyrus isidori
TCACTCATTCTTCTCTGTTTAGTTTCTGTTTGTTTCGAACTCGAATGTCGCATTACTCGCATCCACTATTCTGGTGCGGGTAACAAGCACATCTGGCAGCTGCCCGCGCAAAACCGCATGTGACGTCAGGCGTCATCATGCCCGCTGGGAGTGATTGCGTGTTATATCGAAATCAGACGAGTTATGCTCGTCTCCCGATCCTTGAAAATATAATTGGCTGAATCGTATAAATGCAGGATTAAGATCGTGAGGGGGTCGAATCGAGATCGCGATCTTTTAACGGTTAATTGTGCAGCTCTACCCTAGGTGAGTCCATGTGGTGCCCCAGATGATGCCCTAGGTGATACCCTAGGTGAGTCCATGTGGTGCCCCAGATGGTACCCTAGGTGGTACCCTAGATGGGTCCATGTGGTGCCCTAGGTGCTACCCTATGTGAGTCCATGTGGTGCCCCAGATGATGCCTTAGGTGAGTCCATGTGGTGCCCCAGATGGTGCCCTAGGTGGTACCCTATGTGAGTCTATATGGTGCCTTAGGTGAGTCCATGTGGTGCCCCAGATGGTGCCCTAGGTGGTACCCTATGTGAGTCTATATGGTGCCCTAGGTGATTCCATGTGGTGCCCCAGATGGTGCCCTAGGTGATACCCTAGATGAGTCCATGTGGTGTCCCAGATGGTGCCCAAGGTGGTGCCATAGGTGAGTCCATGTGGTACCCTAGCAGATGTCAAGGGTATTTGCAAGGGTGTAGGTTTTATATCTGGGGGACACAACTCAATCATTTAAATGTGAAGGTCCATTTTTTACGGAGGAGGTGGATGAAGCCAAGTTAAATATTGGGGGGTTCATGTCCCCCCCATTCCACCTTGGCTCCTACATCCCTGGGTGCTCTCCTGGAGGCCTGCCGTGGTGTGGTGTTGGTGGCGGTTTGCTAAGCTGGCGCCCCTTCAGACGATGCTGCCCTTCCATCGTGCCCTTGCTAGTATCCCCTCCCACCTGGCCCCAGTGATTCACATGCCGGTGATAGGGAGCCTCATTCATAGTGGTTTGTGCTGCTCGTGGGGCTGCTTCAGGCTGAGGGAGATCCCAGCAAGGCGCTCCCTCACTCCCGTCCCTCTCACGCCTATATGCCAGGCCCAGCCAGCCATTTATTTTGGACTGTTTGGAACCCGCAGAGTGTGTTTTCATCCACCTTGAATTTTTGCAAACCATAAAAACCGAGCATCATGACAATGGACATGCTATGTCCTGAAAGTCAGACAGAAGAAGGCACAACGTGGAGAAATGATGCCCACATAAATAAATGCGTGACACGATCCATCCGCTCCATTTTTGTCTCTGTGCAAGGAGAATGTGTTTGTTATACGCCCTTGCAGTCTTGGAGAGCGAATTCCGACCGGAAGGTTATCTCTGTAGGATGTATCTGACCTCCCCTTTAACCTATACAGGGAACCCTGTAACTCCTCAGATTTAAGCTTTGACATCCATGGCTGACTTTCATCACAGTGCAGCAGGTCATTTAACCGAGTCAGACTACATTCTCCAGATGAAGGAGGTCTTTAACTTTTCACTGCTGTAGCAACCTGAAAACTCACCATAGAGTTTTCAGCAGTGAAAATATATACAGCTACGGAATTCAGACGTGGGAGGCAACTGAAAGCTTAATGTCATCTAATTTGATAGCCTGGCCGGGATCCAAGTCTGCTCACGCAATTATTAGTCCTTAGTATTCAAAATAGCGCAAGTATTTCTGTCAGAAAAACGTCCTGCCTTAGGATTGTTATTTGCATTTAATTAATTTCATAAATTTTCATGAAGTTTTTAAATGTGGATGCTATGATCCATTGAGCATGTCTCGCTTGCAAAGCAAGTATTTTTTAATGTCACTGAATAATCTGACATCGATATTTAATGTACGGCGATGCAACACATCCATAATATTTATAGTGCGTGTAGATCCGTGTATCTTTTCAGATATGTTATGAAGGAGAATGACTCTTACAATAAGATACAAACTGCACTCACTCTGTATTCAGACCCTGTTTCGTCTCCTGGAACAATTCACATCAGTCATGTTTTATTTCCATCCGTCTGCTTGTTTCTGTAAAAACCTATTGACCATATTCATAGTCCTCCGGTCCCAAAAGGAAATCACTTTCCCTCAAGCTAATTTTCTGTTCTTTGGTGGTGTTACATTTTCTCAAACCTTGCTATGGTTGAGGTCTGTCCTGGAGTTTCTGCTTTAGCTTTTAAGACAGGGTTTAGCTTTTCTAGAATAACCCTATGCATCATTTAGCTTAAAAGGTATTACGGGAACCAAAACAAGATGACTATAAAAGAACATTAACATATAATATTGTCCATTAAGAAATATACATTCATGTATCTTCCAGCTGTTTGTTCAGTACAGAGTATGTTGTAATTGTGGAAGATGAAGAAGAGATTATAAGGATAATTCAAAATGTCAGCACAGTACTGTCATCGCGGTTAGATTCATAAATATTGTAGAAATAAAACTCCTTCGCTGGCAGTTACCAAACCATTTTAGAGTTGAACAATAACTGCAATGAAAATATTGAAAACATGGAAATCGAATAATACACTTTGGTTTGTCGCCAAGGCTTTTATGCCTGGTAAGATATTTTTATATTAACAGCACATTAGTGTAAGAATCAGAATTATAGGCGGGCCCCTTAAGGGACGTAGCTTAAAAACAAGTCCACATATTTATCCAGTATACTGCATCACAAAATACAGATGTTTAAACGCATCGCTAACTTAACCTGAACCAATCGGAAATCAGAATTTTTCATGTGGTTGTCACGCCCGGCCGGTGAACCGGCAATGGGAGGTGGTAGTCCTGACCCATACCGGGACGTGGGATATAAGCCCGAAAACACCACCGCCGGGTGCCAGGTATTGTAATGACTATCTACATACTGAGCGTTACTTTTCCTGTCTTTCGTATAGCTCCGTTCCACCCTCCTGCCCTGCCTCCCCTCGCTCTTCCTCCTCGTGAATTCCCCGTGTGCCTTGACTGTGTCATTGGACGGACCACCCGGCTTTTGACCCCTGTGCCTGCGATCCCGACCGGCTTTGGATCCCGACCCCGGCTTGCTTGATCTCCTGGTTTTCGACCCTGCCTGTACGACCATGACCCTGCCCGCTCCCAGTTTCTATTGCTACAGTATTATGCAATAAAGTTTCTGTTCAACATCTCTCAGCTGGTCCTAGCGCGTTTCTCACAGAGGTTTTAATGTGAGATCAAGACTTGAAGCTAATATATAGACTTGACACATATAGATGGGCTGAGGTGATATCAAAAATTAGGAACTGTCAGCATATATTTGAGAAATTTCCCAGCCAATCCTCTAAGATGATTCAGTCAGGCTGTGAGTGCAAGAGTACAGGGCTATGAATCTGCGACAGATGACTTCATAGCATGATGCCTTCCAGTAACGAGACTGGATGATATTTCTCAGGCTAGCGTCACCAAACACCTACACCTTTTGTAGAGCTTTATTGGAAGATGGGCACCATTTGATAGATGCTTCCCGATTCACTGCAGAACCTCGAGGTCTCCTGAGGTTACTCTCCGCACCCTTGCTGGTGGCGTGCAGGTGCTTTGAGGGCGTTGGTTCTGATCACGGGGCTGTGTTAATGTTTGGCCGCTGGAGTTGGGGGTTTCATCTTTGATTTCGGGCCTGCCGACCTGCGCCCTAGTCTGTCTCGCACCTAAATGCAACGCAGACAGTGGGAGGTTCTACTGGAAGGCCTGTGTCCCCCCCTCCCCCCCAAACCGTGACTCTTATTTACACCCCCTTTAATGAATCCCTGAGTCCCCTTTCTGCTTGGCTAAGGCAAGACGGTGGGCCGACAAGCCTCAGAAATTATCCTTCCTATGGAAAGCAAGTAAAGTTACCCCGAAGGCAAGCAAAGCTAATCTGTCAGGGTCTTTGTTTTCAAAGGCTCCGATATCGATCGCGGTATAATCAGCGTGTTCAGCAGAATACCCGGGAAGTTTTCTTGCGGCCCGTGATAATCAGGCAGAATTAAGGACACCGCTATTATTTTACTTTGCAGCATCATGCAAAACGGCAAAGCCGTTTCAGGCAGTCGGTCGTTCCCCCGCCTGTCTCCCATGACGATTGCGCGCATGGGCGGCCAGACGGCTGTGGGCGAGCCTAGAAAATTATACTCCGCTGGTGCGGCCGCCTTCTTCAGGAGGAGAATCCTGTTGTGTTTTACAGATTAGATGAGAGAAATAAAAGCCCCCGCAGGCCATAAATCCGATTTCCGCTCTGTTCCGAAAGACAACACTCATCCAGCGCTCCATTGGGAATAGGCTTGCCGGGGCCCCCGATTACGGTCGCCGCTCGAATTGATGCCGTCAGCACTTCTTGCTAAAAACGATCCCGTTAACAGAGTACCGGTGGGATTCTGAACAGGCCACGGATGAAACTTCCATGAGGCAGGAGTTTAAGAGCGAGGCAAAAGAGTCTATGATTCTACAGACAAAATCCAATCAAGTAATATAATGAACGATGTACACATTTTGTTCCCTTGTGACGAAGACAGACTCATATGCAGTGTCTCGGAGATTTATTTAATTATTTTGCTTACTCAGGGGCACAGTGTTTTCAAATAACTCAACCCCCACTTACTATAAATGTCAGCTTGTCATATTTTTGTGCGCTAACATGTACTATTAAGAAGACGGTAGAAGATCAGAGGTGAGCGGGCTGCTACAGGCTTCTACCTGCTCGAGCTGTCAGAGCAATTTCTATTCTGTTTTCCTAACGTAAATCCAGTCTAGGAGGACAGACACACACACACACACGAAAAAAAAAACAAAAAAAAAACACTAGTCTAGGACAACTTAACGACTCAATAAAAGACAATGAGATCAGTCCTGGAAATAGAAGGTCTGCGGAGGGCTGAGGTTCTGGCGAAGACCCCAAAGGCCAGTGCCGCACGGTGGCTTTGATTTCACTTAGTGGAAAACCACACCACTCCGATTTGTTTTTGTCCCATTAACATTAATTCTGCAGTTTCGTAAAAAAAGAAGATGTTCATAGAAATAAGCTCTCTCTGTCATATTAATAAGCAGAATGCGGATAGCACTGTTGCCTCATACCTCTGAGGTTGCCATGACATTCACATGGTCACTTCCCTCTGTCTAAAATCATCAGCGTTTTAAGTTACTCTTAGTGTACATGTCGCCTGTGGTGACCTGGCAACCCATGCAGATATCCCCTAACTCTCTGGGATAGGATCCAGACTTGGTGTAACTTCTTACTGGATAAATGGCTATCGGTATATTTATATGATGGTGCAACATGTGGACTGGACTTTTGGGATATTTATGGCCATTCTTGTGTGACACGCAAGTATTACGCAAAGACGTGTGTAATCTGAATGTTATCTGAGTCGTAAGTGTATACTGTTTACTCAGAAACTATTTAACATCTGGTTGCATCCACATGAACAGTGTTCTCTGAAAATTATTGACATCTAATTGGATGGCCAGATGAACACTGCTTCAGTTTCCGAACCTCACCTCCAGGGTACCTCAGAGACTCCATGTATATGTTAAATTTCACTACCAGCTCACTTAATTAGGTAACCTAATTAGTTTAATAACTGTATGAGATATAGACGAGCCAAAGGTGGTGTACTAGCGGACGGATCAACAAATTCTTGGGCATGATGGACAGTCGCTGTAATACTGGGGTGATTTTAGCAGAGGTTTTGAAATGGCAAAGCTGACACACTTTGACAGACATAACGTCATAGTGTTATACCACCGTGAAGATTTGAACATAATTTTCACTTTCTGCCTAAAATGTGCACAGTCCTGTATGCCAGAAAGAAACGCTGAGAATGTTAACTAAGTTTCTAATCAGTAAAAACAAAACAGTCTGTCTCTTAGTAGAATTCTGCTATCTGGCGTCTCGTGGCCTGTTGTCCATTTTCCTGTCTTTAATCTACACAGGCAGAGAGAGAGAAAACACTTTGTAAGATAGCAGCGGACAGCACGGTGCCGCTGGCCGGATTAGACAGCAAGTCTGCTCAAGATCCGCAGCATGGAGGACAGTTTGGAGAAGATGCTGGTGTGTTTTATTGCCTTTCCAGCCAGTAAGAGGAACGTTTTGAGTCATCCCTGATGGGGTGGGAACTTGGGAGCAAACGTGCTTCTCCGGCAACCTCCTTCCAACATGAAATGTCTAAGATTTCCAGTGGGAATAAATCGGAATGTATTGCGTTTTATTTGAAAGTTATGGTGTGAGTGACTTGTTTCAGTTTGCTAGTCTCTGTGACCTTAACCTGGGCCGGCCTGTCCCATGTAATGAGGTGCCCATTATCTTGACTGGATTCAGACTTGGGTTTCACCACCATGCCGATTGCTGATGGAGGTGCCAGACCACAGAGGCAGCCTAGGGTGCAGATGGATGGACGGAGTCCCTCATAAAAACACTCATAATCGCACTTTCCTCTGGTGCTGCCCGTCATTGAAAAAGGAAGGTCGACTGGATTCGATTTTTTTTTCCCCCGTCTCCACGGGTCACTGGGCAGAAATGCATGCAGCGGTGCGCCGATGACACAGTTCGCATTGCTGTCTGCCGAAAGTGCCCCCACTGGAACCGACAGTTCTGGCAACGTGGGACACCCATAGATGGCAAAGCCAGAGAACATGTGACCAGAGTCCTGCTGTAGACATCTTGGACTAAATGACTTTACCCCAGTAGGAGGGCAGATACCTTTAGGTACCCTAATCACATCCCTGACTGACTGACTGGCAGAGGAGGGGGGTGGGGGCTGGATTCTGGCCTTACCTCCAGAACCACAAATATTGGCTAATAGGTCTGTGCCAGTGTTTCCCAACTGGAAGTTGTAAGGGAGCAAAAACGTGGGCTGACTATAGGTCCCTGAAGATTGGGTTAGAAACACTGGTCTATGCAGAACCACCCCTCATCATGTTCATGACCAGCGGGTGTGGGGGGGGGGCACTCTTAAAGGACCAACACTTGTCTTTCCCACTCCCATTGTTTTTTTTTTTATAGGCAGAATCTGACTCTCCTGCTCTTCACAATCCTGTTAGAAGCAACAGAATATTATCAGTTCATTACACATTGTGTAACTGGCTTAAATAACATCATGTGTGGAAATAGAGCTTTAACAGCCTTGAATAGCCTGCATAAGCTTTGGTCGCGCTGTGGATTTTTGAATGAATTGCACGTACTTTCTATACAGATCTGTGATAATCCTGGCGTTTAACCTCATAATCACGCATCTTCATGCAACTGAATAACTTTCCCCTCACTTGCAAAAAAAAAATAATTTCCACATTAGATGCGCTTTTCAGTTTTTTGCAGTTTTGACAGTTCAAATATAATTGCGTAATCGATGAGAGAAAACTAAGCAAAAAAGAAGAGATGGCACAGATGTCTCCATTGGAGTTTTTAGTTTCGGGTTGCAAATATGCCAGGGCCTGTTTTTTTTAATCTTGAAATCTCGTTACATGTGGGTGTTGTGGCACTGCTGCATTTTTTGTTTATACGTCCTACTGCGCGTGCAGCAGTTTTTCAGCACGGAGAACCATAGTGCAGCAACATTCTCTGGCCATTCCAGCCACAGAAGGGCTGGTTTTAAGGAACTTTCATTGCCGACGGGCTGGCGGCAAGGGACGGGCCAGGCCTTCGACCTTCCACTCCTGACATAAAGATCTGCTTGTCTCCATTTTCCCTGGGTTAACACAAGGCTGCCTTTTGCAAAACAAACTTTTGCGGGGCCGGGGGGCAAATATCGGCAACAGCACGCAGCATCTCATTATCTTCCTTACATTTGTCAGGCTCCCAAAGAATGTTCTGGATAGTGTATCAAATGCATGTCTCACACAGAATACTGATCTTGCTTACAAATCAGACTGTGATTGTCTTACACCTATAAATTTTACGCCGACTCAGGCATAGTACGCCATTCAGAGTGTTCACCATTCAAGGCCTCCCAACTTATGTGCTAATAGTGGAGTCTTCAGTTTCATTGACGTGGTAAAGTTACACCACGTCAGTGTCTGACTCAGGAAAAAGTCGTGACCTTTCCTGTTTTTGTTTCATCCCCCACCCGAACCCCCTTCCCCGTCAAGAATGTGTAAGCGTGAGTTATTCAAAGACGCTCTTACACCAGGACTGAACTACTGACAACTATAGCGCAGATGTTGTTTTTTTTTTGTCAGACGCTTCACTTGACAGTGCTGTGGGAAAGGGGGGGGGAGCAGTTTCCGTTCGTTTTTAGCGCTCGTCAAACTTCCCCGCGACTGACGCTGAGGCTTTGCTGCGTGGAAGGGATTTTCTCGGTACCTCAGTGAACCTCATACAGTCACAGATCCCACAGCTAAAATCGGAAGCCGTTTATGATACCAATCTGAACACAAAGCTCTACTTTAAATCACACAAGTAGTTTGTCACTTGTGATGATTAAGCGAAGCTCATGAGTACCTATATTGTGACTAACATTGTGTTACATTTGTGGTTGTTTTCTTTGGCTGGGACTAGTGGTGTCATGGAAGTAAACGGTAGACAGGTAACTCTGTGTATCCTACAGTCCTTATGAAAACATTAATTTCATTACAGTGGCACCCATGTACTTTCCAGCCACTCATTCTGGTCATAGATGTGAGGGGCCTGGGGTCTATCCTACACAGCATATAGGTCAGAGCGCCCTCTGGCTGACCTGCCTGGCCATCGCAGGGCACATACCACGTGGAATCTAAGATAAGATAAGATAAGGGTCCCTGGGGGAATTTTTGTTGCCTACAACAGCAATTTACATAAAGTGCACAGATACTGGTATATAGTGTGAAGCAGGACGACGTGTGAAAACGGTAGCCAATTAGCCTGAGTGCGTGTCTGAAAAACACAGTAGGACACTGGCGTACCCAAAGGAAATCCACACAACACAAGGGGAATGTGCAGACTGCACACATCTGAATTCCTAACCCTGGAGGTGTGAGGTAAATACGCTACCCACCGCGCCTGTTTCCTCAATGAAGTCTGTGTTATTAAGGCATGTCATCCCGTATTTGTTGCATGGTCTCAGCTGTCAGTGATAAAACAATAAATGACATGGATAATGAGCTAGTCAGTCAGCTGGGGTAGCGTTTTGTTCTTTGGGGCATTTAAATGATTTTTCCCTTTGTCGCTTTCTTGTTTCCAAGTTGGTTTTTGATGGCGTGGTTTGGCTTCAGTTGACTGGGCCACCAGTCTTGAAATTAACTCTCCAAAATCACCTGTCATCTTAACATTCTAAGGTTTGGGGTGTGGCTAGGAGAGTAGGGAAGGTTCTGGAGCTGACAATGGCCAGGTACACCAGGGGGTCCCCATGATGTTTCATGCTCAAAGGAGGAGGTGATGAGATAGTGGTGTGACCGGGTTGTTCCAGTACAACATGATGTCGACGTGTCCATGACAGCCGCTCACCTAATTGTGATGCCCTTACATACATGTCTTGACTCTCATCCTCAACCTCATCATGAATCTGATGTGTAATGAATGGCATGATGTATAATGATTGGCATGATGGGTAATAAATGGTACGCTGGGTAATGAACCATGATGTTGGCTCTGCAGCCAGAGGGATGTTTACAGCGCTATCGTGGCTGATATATTCGTTCCATCTGATATGTGACAGTCTGTCTAAGAATTTGCTCTTTTTTCAAATTGTTTTATATTTACATGGTTTCAATGGGCTGGAACCTTTCAAAAACTTTTAGGCATTTTTGCCTCGTGAAACAGGCAATGGGTGAATCAAGCTGTAGAAGGTGCAAATGAATTGTTAGTGGGGGGACTTGTGACGTATAAGGGCAATTTTTTGGTTATTGATAGCATATGCCGTATGAACACATTCTTCGTTGGGGGGTGGCACAGCGGGGATTGGCAGCTCACCCACCCTACTCTCACAGCCTCATCAGAATAGTCAAATGTGCGTTGGGCCTTTACCCCCCCCTTGAGCTTCACTTTGAACTACATATACGTATGTATGTATATGTGTATATATAGTATTATTTTCTGCACTTCCTCAATACAGCCATAATTGCTATTAAGTTTGTTAGCACATCAGAATTCAAATTTAAACTAAACAGCCATCCTGAAGCGCACCAGTCGGGCACTTCAAGTTACATCTTTAATACATTTCTGAACTGTTAAAAAAATAAATAAACCTGAATCAGGTTAATTTTGACATAAAGGAAGTAGTGTATTACAGTAAGTAGAAAACAGTCACACTGCATGAAACACCATAGATACGAAGGCAATCCCAGCATTTCATTCTCATTTTGCATTGTGCCTGACCTAAAAAATACAGTGCATGAGCGCAAATGAGGGGCTCTCTGTTTTTTTTGGAATTCGAAAGCCACTTTGGTCATCAGCATGGAAACCGCAGAGATGGTGTAGTCATATATTTAGGCTACACACACCAACATAAAAATATGCTTTTTTAAGAATAATAGACTCTGTAATGGAACAAAGTCATGGGAAATAAAATAGAGAAACTCAGCGTATGTGGAAGACATTTCTGCAGTGGTCTCATTGTTTTTCATCACAGAACTTATTCATATGCATGGTTTGCAGTTCAGATCAGAACAGCTTATTAAGTTAACATACATAAGAACATAAGAAATTTACAAATTAAACACTTTAAACACCTCCAATTAATGTCAGTTGCTTTCTATAGTTCCTAATTAGTTTTCTGTGACATTTATGTTACTGTTGACTCTCATCCTCAATTTCAGCACGAGTCTCATGCTGATGGGTAATGAATGGCATGATGGGAAATGAATTAACCATGTTGGCCCTGCAGCCGGAGGGATGTGTACAGCCCTATCGTGACTGATATATTCTTTCTATCTATATGTGGCAGTCTATCTAAGAATTTGATCTTACATCATATCGCGTTTTCTATGTATGTGGTTTCAATGGGCTGGAACACAGTGCATTTCAAAAACATTTAGGCTTTTTTGCCTCATAAAACAGGCAATGGGTGAAATAAACTGTAGAAGGTACAAGTGAATTATTAAGGAAGGTTAAATTAATTAAATTAGTGAAAACCACTTGCCAAAAAAAAAAGAAAAGATGGTACGTTCCGGTTGGAATGTGGGCGAAATGAGATTATTTAATTTCCGCAAAAACAAGGCAGTGTTAAAGGGTAATTGAGGGACAATCAGCCGAGTGTAACAGGACGTTGTGTCGTTTGGCAGAAAACTTGATTGTCATGAGGAGTGGTTGGGAATCATATTGCAGGATTCTGAGAATCTGCGCCGCAACCAAATAGCAGCAAGTTTACCTGAAATTTACTTTCAGGTGGATGGGTGTAGACGATTTTGGTTCGCATTTGATGACCCGCCGTTTATGAAGTAGGGGTTTGTTATTAATTGGATGGGCTACAAAACATGAAAGCATCGCTCCTCTAAAACGACTCTTACCACACATGTACAGTCATGCTGTTGTGACCATTCATCTCCTTAATTATATGCAATTGTACCTAATGTCTGTATAATATATTTTCGTGATTTCCATGTTGCTTCTTTCTAAAGCACCTTCATAACTTTCTTAACCTTTCTGTAGCTTTCAGCTGTTTTCTTCAGTTTATTTTAGCTAAGAAGTGTATTCACTTGGTTTCTGTCTAATTTATTAGGTAAACCTGCTTCTGAAGACACAGTGAATTTATGCGGTGGCAGCTGAATACTTACAGCACCAAGACAGGGGCTAAAGGTTCAGATACACATTTCACAGAAGCTCCCTTTACCAAATAACATAGTTGGTACCATTCAGTTGTAGTAGGTCCTACTATGCAAGTTGCTTACTACTTTGGCTACTGTGCATTTGTGAAATGTACCCCTAAGCGATTCTGAGCATGCTGTGGTTATTGGTATCATACCTGGTGGCTACAGCATCTTAGGGACAGTCATAGTCCTTGGATTCCTATGCACTGCAGTGTCTAGAGTTCACTGCAAGTGGTACTAGTTAGGTGCACCTAATTAAGTGTGTACTACCCAGGACTAGCTTGGTGTACTTATTTATTGGGTCCTACCTGCCAATGGTTATGAAATTAGGTCGGCCTTTGCCAAGTACTTGCTAGATGTACCTAATTAGCAGTACATCCAATACTGCATGCTTGCACAGTACTGAATTTTGTTACAAGCCTACTCCTTCACTGATAGTGTAAGTGTGCATGAGATCAGTATGCATGCAATTGGGCTTATTGAGCTCACTATGTTCAGCTTTGCCTGCGGTGGATGTTTAGCGCTGATGTAGCTTGACAAAAATTTACATTTTTGAGTCAACTTATGTAACTCCTCTTCCATTTAGGCAAGTGACATTTTTCATCTCTGTTTGCACCCCCTAGTGGCCTAGTATATTGTCTGCTGGTGCACACTTTGGAATTACACAGAGTTTATGTTGTATGTCATCCAGATACCATTCACCTATTGCCTCATCCATACTGAGATCTGGATATGCCTCTCACTTTGCATAATACATTTCGTCTACTACATAGCAAACACTAGCCAGATGTACTTAATTAAGTGGCCACTGAGTGTATGGCTGTGTGTGTAGAATATCTCATACCTGTGAAGACCATGAGCCCCATTCCTAAGATGCTAAACAGGACAATGTTTAGAGTGAATCTTTATTTTTAAGTGATTCTCTCATCCTACCATCAGTAAAATACCTTTGAAAAAGGCCATTTCCTACATTGGTGGAACACTCAGGTGCTAGTGGAGTAGTGTACGTGTTTCCCGCAGTCCAGCTCAATGGAAGGAGGACCTGGGGGAGTGAGTGTTCTTGAAAAGCCCTTTATTGGTCTTGCAGAGAAGTTGCCTCGCTGGAGGTTTTTTCAGGTTGGTAGATATGCATTTCTTTTTTCTCGGGATGGTTGGTACGCTATTTCACTTAGTATGCCAGTTCAGTCACTATGCCATTTCAGTTAGTATGCCATTTCACAGCTATAATTTTCCAGTGTAGTCCAAGAAAGCCTCCTGCTACTGCTCAGACTATATCGGACCCGTTTGGACCGATTAAAGATGGATGCTCTGTAAAGCGATTGGCTGGCGTGGAGGATCAGCCGATACACTGATGATGGTCGGATGATGATGCACATTTGCTTTTGCTGAGGAGCTGGGTTTGATATGTTTGCCCTCTGTATCTGTTCCAGGAGTAGAACTCTTATGATCAAACATCCTAGCTATCGATAGCTACGCCCATACCCTCCTTGTCTGTCTCTCCCGGTGTGTCATTGCTTTGTGAAAACGAAAGGGAGAAAATTTAGGGGAGCGAGCGAGTTTCTGGCTTGGAACAGCACAGCAGGAAAACGTGCAGGAAACACTGTGCCGCATTGATGATGAAGTCCACATGCCCGCCCATTAATGTATGCGAGGACCACGAGTTGTGGCGTGGGCCATGCTATCAGTTCGTGTTTTCGGGGCAGCGCGTGCGTCTACACACTGCGGTCCTTTGACGTGGACACCCAGTCCCGTTCCGGGATCCTCTGTCGCCCTCCCGCTCAAACATAAACACACATCTCACGTTCAGGGCATGCTGAAATGTAGCCTGAGACCATTAGCGTCTATTGCTGTTTGTTAATGGGCCTTGTGGTGTAGGAGGATTAGCCGTGCTCGGTAAGGCAGGACCTCGGATGTTATGGGAATATGGGCCTGGCTGTAAAAGGCGCTCCCAATAAAACCATCGAGTGACACACACTATGCACTGAGTGAACCTCCTGCCTGCCTCTTTGCCATTGACAACATCATACTTTCTGATGCTAATCATGCTAATTTCTTCTGGCATCACTGCTGATAAGTGAGGTTCAGTACAGGAAGCATGTGACTTCTGCAGGAAGGACTTCCTGTGGTTTCTTAAGTATCAATGTACCTTTGTTGTCTACTTTTCACATCTTCCCCGGCACTAATTTAATTTTGATGCATCCACCTCCAGTTTGACTAAGTTATCGGGTTTAAAGAAAACATTTTTTCTTTAAGTATAAAATCTCGCCCTATAAAAGCCTTGATTTATAGCAACGGCGAAAGGTGTTTGCAAAAGAACATACTTCTTTTCTCATTTGGCCCCCAGCCTAACAGTTAATACTAATAGATGGAGCCCTGATGGGGGGTGGGGGGGTGGGCATTGGCCATTGGCGCTATCCATCAATTTCCAGTCGCTGCTTTTCCAAGTAAATTTGTAGTGATGCAGAGCCAATACCAGGCGTGAGGAAGGGCACTTCCGCGACAGGATGCCAGCCTGTGGCAGGGCACTCGCACATGGGCACGGCCGTAAAGTGGCAGCTAGCCAGCGCCAGGCCTGCCAGTCCACCTGGAGCCGGAGGAAAAGCCCGCGGGAAAAGCACACGGCCTCCGCCACACAGGGGCCACTGATTATTTTTAAGCTTTTTGACTCTTTTGCATGCAGTGTTTTCCTCACTGGACATATGCGTTGATTCGATTTCATGTCATTCTTGGCTTTAAGTCCTTAAAGATAAGCTTCTATCTTCTCTCTTCTGTCACAGTCATTACACATGCAATACCAGCCAGTCTGGGGGAAAAAAAGATGGAGGGATGGATATTGAGTATTTTAAATTTAGTAGCTATGCATGAATAAAATAGGTCCCACATATTTGGAAACTTATCCATTACATTTATAAAGTATCATTTTCTCTCACATCGTAATAGGATAAATACCTGTAATAGAAGAGCTAATACTTAAACTTAAACCTAAAAATGTGTGCACATAGAAATTTAGAGATGCAATAAAAGCTAGACGTGAATCTGAATCTGAAATAACTTATGGCGAAATAGATGGGAAAACCAAATTTCACTGTAGTTTTTCCTGTGGTTAATTTGCAGTTGATGTTATTTTTCTGGGGATTAACATCTGCTAATGATTGCATCTGACCAGGTGCTAAACGTCTTGAGATTAGCTGCACTGGTGCATGCTCTTTGGAGTGTGTTGGAGCGGAGCACAGCATTTTGACTTGATCATCTGGGGCAGCGTCTATCGTTACCGACTGCAGTGCGTTTCGAGACACTGAGGAGCTCCCTAGCAGTGCCTCTTAACCTGAAATTCTTCCTGACCTTCCTGTCAATGTCATTGGTTTGGCACACTAATCAAAGCGAGAGGTATGTTTTGATTAATAGGAGACGTCACCTCACTGGCAATTAAGCGGTCTCTGATTAGCCGCTGTCCGAGAAAGACTTAATTGCCAGCTGGTTGAGGGGGTTGTGAGGAGATCGGTGGATGATTCAAGCAGTTTGCTGTGCTCGCCCAGCAGGTGGCATGGTGGTTTTGAATCTGTATTTATGTAGTTCTGACCAGAAGCTTGCCAGTTTGCCTTAATCTCGTGAAACATGTGTAACCTAATTTTTTGGGTGAGGTGTACAGTGAAATTTAACATAGAAATAATTTGAATAACATGTAGAAATAAAGTGAGTATGAACTGGTGCATCTGTTTTTGGAGGGACGAAAGTCTCCTGGGTACCACAAGCAGACGGCCCACTTGTCATTTATGATGTCCTCAAGGTTGTTTCCCAGTCCAAACAAAACAAAGCCCTCAGAGAGACATAATTGGCCAATCTACTGAATGATGCCGCAATATTGAGCAATCATAATAGTTACTTAGCTGATTGACGAATCACTGTGTTTTGTGTCCTCTTACAGCACCCATAGCCCACAGCTCATGTAGCTGTGTGGTCTGCAGGTTGCAGAGAGGGACACACCCTTAACTACACGCCGCAATCAGAGTCAATTGGGTGTTTATCTGTGGTACTTGTCTTTGTGTATTTTTGTATCCCCATCAATGAAAACCAGTCTAACAGTGGGTACTTAGGGAACATTACAAGATGTGGACTGATAGGGCCCAGCACAACCATAAAGCTAAATGGACTAAAACTGGGAATACTTGACTTTTTCATCTGTTAATAAAGAAAATGCATTTTACATTCGAGAAATGACAGCGTAATTACACATGCTTGCATGGTGAAATTGGCACTGGTCGCTTTATGATTTACTCTGATATCTGTAATTTCATACATTCATAGCAATGCCAGAAATCAGAGACCTTGAAGAAAACTGGCTGATTTGATCATATGTCCAAACCATACAGCAAACGCTGTGTTTCTATAAGAAAATCCTCTGCTTACATATGTAGGATTCCTGTAACCATTTGGTATGTAGATTAAGACCTTTTTACTGCCATTTAAAGAGGCTGACTGTGGAATGAGGAGCCTTCGACTCAGATATACGTACATCTGTTTGTTCTGCATCCGCGACCCACAGAATGACCTATTAACCATGCGGGAGAATGCTGTAACATTTTAAAAGGTCCCTCGCGGCCCTTTTGGCAACGGCTACCCCAGCAAGGCCGTGCCGTCAACTGTAAACGGTTGTGCAGCGTAGGCTGGGGACTTGGAAAGTCTTGTAAAAATAGCGGTAAATGCAGTGTCTGCCCCCAACTCTGTTTGTTCACACGTGCACACACGCAAACATAAACATCTCAGAAGCATTACCGACCCGAGTTATATGAGTTTAGCAGCTGCTTGGGGTCACTTAGTCTGAATTAAGTGCTGATGCCACTTAGCATGAGTATGGCACATGTGTTCAGTGATGAATATGTGTATTACAGTGGCGGGCAGCTGTAGTTTACATATCAGGAGATTGCTTTGTTCCTGGTATGGGCATTTGTATGGAAATGGAAAGCCTCAAAATCTGGTGAATGAACCCGGAGGTTAGGTGTCTGGTTTTGCCTTGCAATCGGAGACTTGTTTCCTTATCCTGTTTTTATTTTTCAAATAACATAATGTTGAACTTCAGAGATGTGTCGTTGGCAGACAGCTACGCAATGATTTCCTGTATTATGGAATGCAAGTAGGGTGCCAGGTGCCCATGTGTACTAGGCTGACACAGAGCGATCTGATCTGGGAACAGGAGGCTTACTGATTTGGCCTGTCCTGGAAGTGACCAGTGCTGTGAAATACTGAGGCCTGGATGAGTGGATTGGCTGTAAAGAGCTCATCACCCATCAACGCTGCTCTCTGGCTTACACAGAATCTGCTACTGTCTGCCAATGCAGATGATGATTTAGCAAGACTGATATCTGATTATTATGTGGCTAGATCAGCATTTCTCAAGCTGGTTTTTGATGCGACAGAATTATTAATTAGGCTTGATTGAGCTGCTGATTACATGAAGATTTACATTAAATTGCATTGAATGCACTGCCATTTGTTCTTTGAATGTTAGAATTCACAGGTGGCTTGGTGGATGCCACTTCTGCTTTACACCTCCAGGGTCGGGCGTTCTGATCCTGCCTCTGCACTTTGTGTGTTTTCCTGTGTCACATGGATCTCTTGCTACCCTCCAGAGACGTGCCGTTAAGCTATTCAGTGTCCCTAAATTGCTCTTAGTCTCTTTCTATGTATGTCATATGAAAGACTTACATGCTATCGAGAGTGTGCCCTAAACTCACACTCTATGCTTTCTGGAATATTCACCATAGCATGACAAGTGGTTAGAAGAATAAAAAATATTAACTGTGATTTAAAAAAAAATCTATGTACTTGGAAGAACTTGTTCATCTAATAAGAAACTCAACATTGACAGTTATATTCCAGTGTGTCCAGTTCAGAGTTAGGGTTACTAAAACTGGCCAGTTACACGGATCACTGTCTTCAGGTGTACAGTTGAGGACCGTGTGGAATCTTCCATTTCCATGGAGACATCACTCACCAATAGCGGAGCTGCACCGATTGCTGTCTTCAAGAGATGTCGCCCCCATTTTAGGTGTATTTAACGAGCACCTGTATGGTTATACTTCTGTGCTCTGATCTTTTAAGGTGGGATGATTTTTTTTTTTATATAAGAGAACCATTTAAGGGGCACCAGCCAAAATAGCATGTTAGAGTATTTCTTTGTTTTGGCCCATGAACAGTCAACTTCTGTATGAGGAACAGGCACACAAATCAAAACAGTATGTGAAAAGAGGCTCCTCTAATGGCGTTTACAATGGAAAATCAAATATTTTTTGGTTACACGTGTTGTCTTAATTAACTTCTAATTAGAAGTTACAGCTTCCTGTTGTCTGTTAAAGTCTGTTGTTTTCACATCGTGGTGAACCTAATAATGTTCAATTCAAACAAAATAAGAAAATACTATGCTTTTTGTTCACTGATGCTGGTATTTTATGGATGGATGGAAAAAGCATATTTTAAGTTATAAATCTATATTCCTGTGCCTGCATGTATAGAAATGTGGAATACACCTCCAATGATAAATTATTCATTAGGTTTGGGGATTCGTATTAAGTTTAAATGCTGCCACCTGTGAGGAAGCATATGGGGTTAATATTTTACCATCAATGCCTATATAGAATTGGGTAAATTTAAACAAGTTTAATATAAACATCAAGTCAATATTTGCTGGCGGTCAACACTTCTGCTGAAAACCTGTGTGCGCAATATCCATCTAAGGGGTCTATCAAGGCCAAGAATCAGGTAAGGTTTCACTTTGTGACCTTCCCATAATTCAACTTCCTTTTTAAATAAACCATTAATACTGGAGGACAGCAAAAATTCTTAAGATTTTTTATCTGAAAAGCGACGTATCAAATTGGGAGCAGATGCGCGTTTGTTAACCATTTGTGCGCAAAACAGATGGCCGAGAGGTGCAAGGAAGATGCTATTTTTGGTGTAAACATCAATTTCTCTTGGAGGAAGGGGGGGAGGGGGGCAGAAGAATCTATAGGAAAGACGTGTCTGGTAATCTTTGCTTATGGCATTTTCAGTGCTCCCTGTAACACATGTAGCACAAATACTTCACAGTAACTGACTCAGTACTAAAGTACAAAATGTGAACAAATATAGTAGCTTTGATTTGAGATAAAAGATACATCAAATTTTATTACCGGTATTGATGAACAGACATGACATCAGTATTTCACTTGTATTATTACTTATTGCTTCAGTAGTTCACAAAGGTTTACAGAATTAACAGATATAGTAACAAATATAGTAACTGACAGATGTGCCACAATTCATTAATGATGAAAGAACGTGAGATCAGTCTGGAAGAAAGACTTAGTTTGTAGTTAATTAATACATAAGTTAGAGCATAATTTTATGTTATTTGTGCCCACTTAAGAAAAGTTTCACCATATTCTTGGGGAACCTGACGCATTGTGTAGCTATGTAATTCTAGATTATAGCTCGATTGTAATGCTAATTACAACTGTAAGATGAGAATCTTGGCTGTCTTCGCAGGATACGCATTTAGCTGTCGGAAACATGGCATGGATTTTGTGCTTTGGTTTGTGTACTACTCCATTTTCTCACATCATTTCATTGTCTCTGTACGGCAGACCTCCACATTCTGGGGACTTGGCTGAACTAAATGACCACAAGTATAAATTATAACCCAAGGAAGGAACCAGGCCCATCGAATATGATCACCTACTTAATGAAAAATCAATCCAGCTGTTGAACAGGAACTGATTTTTTTCTAATCTCGTATTTAGCAGTTTCTATCAGAGGAAAAGATTTTAAAGCTAAGTTAATGTGATAAATTGACATGAAGGAATGCTGTGTATGTCATTTTGGTAAAAGGGGATGCTCTGGATAGGGATTCTAGCTGCTCTGAGAGAAGTATCATCATATAGCCTAAATTTTGTTTGTGTGATTTTGTTGAACACATGGATTCTTGCTCATTGCGATTTAGCACATTTAAGCTGCAATGATGGCTGGTACCCTAACGTTCTGATCTGTGTTATTCCTGTGCCTGTATTTGTACCCATCCATGCCCATACGCACATTTGCGTGAGTGTTCCATATTAAAGTTCTTTGCAGCTGTCGGGCAAATGGAGTAACGGAGAGGACTAATGAAGAATGAAGCTGGGAACTTTGAGAGGCGGCAGGTTGTATCATAGCCAGGAAGGCGGCGTCCCAAAAGACTTCATTACAAAACCAATTCATCACACATTTACAGCAAAACCTGCAAGCACAAAATGGCACGGCACCCATATGAACACAGCTCTAAAGTGTACCAACTAAATAAACAAGCTACCTATTAAAAACAATTAAGCGCAGTATATTATTTGACTTGTGGGGACTTGCTGCTGGACCTGGGAGTATATCTCAGCATTCCCTGAATCCAGCACGCTGACTAGAAGTTCATTAGTCGAGTCCAAGTGAACTGGGCTGAAATTACATGGGGCATCAATAGAATTGGGGCTGATGATTAATTGCTATAGTGATACAAGTACTCACCTGAAACCCAGTTTTTGGCCCTTTGCTGTGGTCCCACTTAAACCAAGATGGCTGGCTAGCATGTGGCTGGTTTAGCAGCCAAATAGAGGTAAGTGGTGATGTGACAGAGCCCAGGTTTGCATGGGGAAAAGGTTGCTGTATGTTTGTAGTTAGCTTGTGTGTGGACAGCCACTCTCAATGAATTGTAGTCCCTTTTCTGTGAGGCTCTGCTTGTCTACGAAAGAACCATTAATGGCCCCATTTTTGGCATTCAATTTGAATTCCAGCTCTGAAGTGCTTGCATTTTGCAAATTCTGGTTCTGACGTCGGAGGATGAGCAAATGCTGAAGTCGGCATTCACCTTTCAGTGGCTGCGGTAAGATAAAATGGCAAACGCGACCATTGTGACATGTCTTCTGTGGAGGTCATCTGTGCTGCCCTTATGTGGGTCTGTTTTAAAATCACTTTGTTTTAAAATTACTTAACAGATTGATTATTTTGTAGTGCTGTGGCGTTTAACAACTTTTTAAGAAGCCCAATTCCATAAAAAAAATCTATTAAAACATACCGTACCCTATTACCGGATATTTGTATGGATAGAAAAGCATCTGGGGATTATCGCCTTCCAGATAAATGAGAGTTGTACTCTCTGCTAAAAGGTTTTTTTCTTAATTTCTTGTATCTAATTATGAAACCAGTTTAAAGTTGTAGGGAACACTTCTCTTGCTTTGGAAAAGCATGACGTGACTCGCTGGTGTAAATTTAGAAGATGTTAGAGGTTTGGCTTTTCGTTGGTGTATAAAGAAAAGATCTGGAATACCGCAGTAAGGGACCTTAGCCAGGGGTTGTACGTCTAGGTTGTTCCATTGAGAATGAAAGCCTTGGCAGTCTGTGGTTCCCCGCCCACTTTAACATTGTGTCTGTGCTGAATGGGCTCACATGTTGTTTGTGGAAAGATCTCTTATGACAAGCATGGCCTGTAATGGTGCACTTTAGCTCATTTCGTAAAAGTTCCGACTGTATCTATTACAGACACTTTGTCTTAGTTGACGTCTAAGATGCGCTAAAGTGAGGTGCGCCCCCCTTACAGGAGTTCTCCCTAACAACAGGCCTTCTCAGCACCAGAGGAGCTTGGTTACTTTCCCGTCGAAATAATTCACCAGTACGCTTCATTTGTTCTGTAGCTCGGGTGTGGTTTCGCCGCAGATGCTCCGCCCCGTCCTGGAAACAGACTTCGGAGATCGGCGACTGAACACGATTTATCGAATATTAGCCATTTTGTACTACAAATACAAAAACCTGTCGCTTGGGTTTCTTTCTGCCGGACCCCTTCCTTTATATAATTTTTAGTCTGAAAGTCAAGAAGGTAAAATACAAACAGGAACTATTTGTTTTGACTTATTGCTTTTGCAATGAACCCCCTACTTTTCTGCGCAGATTTTTTTAGGGTCCCTGACTGACTGTGTTCCCAGGTTATCCGCTTAAACCCAGAAACCCAGACCAAACCACAGATACTGGCTGTTAACCGTGTCCCTAATAGAAAATATGCCTGTCTTCCATCTTGGAATAGAGAACAGGCACATGAAAGGAATTATAAAGCTGCAAAGCTGTAACTTCTAGGAACCCTATGATCATGGCATATGGGCTGGGCCCAATTTTGGGTAGGGGTCATGTCAGACTGACTCAGTTGTGCAATAGTGGGACAGGGTTACCCAGGGCTGACGATTATGTTTACAAAGAAATGTTCCTATTGTGCCAGAGGGAAACTGTATGGATGCAGCTTTAACACAGATCGAAATGGACACAGCGAGTTCAGAAAGCCAGATAGCTGTTTGTCGTCTGTTAAAGCGAGCAGAGCCAATTTGTTGTCACCCTTGTTTCAGAATGTTTTCTTTGTAAATACTTATGAGTTAAACATGCTCCCAAATTCATAGAAATGGCAGCATGTGTGGACTGGTTTCCACTGGGTGATGAACTGCATAAACATCTGCGCAGAGGGATAATGGCTTTGTGCGTTTGTGACTTGGTGAGCCTTAGGGATGGCTTAGACTGAGTATTTATCTGAGGTATCTGGCATGGATTTCTTAAGTAGCAGCACGTATGGAATTCTCTAGAGGAAGAGCAAGTACCACACACAATATAAGAGCTGTGCTCTGTGTTAATTACTATACATTTATAATGAGTTTTGGAGATTACAGGGTAATAGAACAAGCAAAACATCACCATTACAGAATAAATCATTTAACCTGATCTACTGTTCATGGTACAACTGGTTTGCTAGACGTATTGCTACATTAGCCAAACATTAGGCATTACCATACAGCTATTTACAAAACTTTAAATGTTTTGTGAGGATGTTAAAATTCCAGACTGTTGGCTAATGTTGGTATATATCACATTATGAGCCTTAGCCTACCATGGGGACGATAGTTTTTAAATGTTTTAAATCTATGTATAGGAAAAGTGTTTGTGTGTGTGTGTGTGTGTGTGTGTATCCTCTTTTAGGTTAAAGGTGAAGGGATCAGTATTTTTTCCAAATGCAATTGCCTTTAGCCCAAAGCTTCTGTGATATCTGAAATAGGCCCATCTACGTACGATTAATTAATATTTACACAGCACCCATTAGGATATAATGGAATATTTGAGCACAGTACGTAGCCTGTTGTGTAATGATTGGAATTTTTCTAATCTTTTTATAATGAAAACGTGTTTTGCCTGATGAGGCACTATGGAATAGACAGGACAGAGTACTTTGTGTTGCGCATACTTGCATAATGTAAATAGTAAGACAAACAAGTGTTTTTTTTTATTGAAAGCAGGCGGGGCGCAACGGCTGAATCCCATGTGGATTTGGGCTCTCGCAGTGTTTCCATCCAAATAGAGTGCCATTCTTCAGAGCGATCTGGCTGGAACAGGGTGTAATTAGGAACTAGATGCTGCATTTAGGCACAATGCAGCCGGTATGCATTCCCAAAAGGACAGCTACCCCTGAGGTTTGTGGCTTTCTGTCATCAAACTTAAATTGCCCGGCGGAGGAGTGGCACAGACTCACTGGGTCTGTAATATCCAGGAAGCCCGTCCACTAAAAGCATTTAAGCGGCGGTGTCGATGTGTCGAGAAGCGGTGCGGCGGTATATTTTTCCAGATTGCAAAGAGGCCGTAAAAAGCATGGCCCAGTTGAGCTATAATTTACAGATTTCCCATTTTTGCGGGGGGAATAAAAAGAAAAAGAAAAACGCTTGGGATGAAATTTTGAAAACGGGCCAGAGACAAGGAAGGAAATGTTAGCAGGGGTGTAAAGAAGGGCAGCTGACCAAAACAAGTAAGGGTAACAGATCTATACCTGTCCCAGCGACATACAGCCTCTTTATGCTCACTAGCCAAACTTTATCGGAGGATTATTTTTCAGCTACGTGGTGAAAAGTTGACGGGTGAGGGACTGCATGTCGAGGGAGGGGGCCGTACTCCCCAGGGTCCCCATTGCCTAAGTGAATATATTTGTTTCCCCCTGAAGTCCGGGGAGGACGGTGGGGGGGGCTCCCAGGAAGGAAAGTCAGTGTTTTGTTTCTGTTGATTTTCCTTTGCATTCATGTGTAAAGGCATTAAAGTGTGATGTGTTCTTGCCGTGTGCCAGTTAACTCAAGCACTCCCCCCCCACCCCAGACTCTCAACTTTAACAGGTGCAATTTGTGTTTGTTTTTCCAGCCAAAACAGTCCCCCGATTTTGTATGGTATAGGCAGGGACCAAAAACACGTGAATCCCAAAGAGGGACCCCCCCCCCCCCCAACCCTCCACCGCAGCATAATCAATCCTTGTGTTAAGGTTCAGTCCCAGCACCCCCGCCCGTCCCTCCACCCGGTGCTGTTCTCGCCACTTATAAATTGCATCATCTGCAGTCCCCAGGTATGAAAACCTGCAGATAAAATATACAGCCTATGACTCAAACCTATGCTGGATGTCCCCTGGTTATGGTGGGAAGGATTTGTGTTCAGATTGTGAGTAGGCAGTGTTGGTCTAATGGTTTGGGACGCACTCTTGTAATTGAAAGCTTACTGGTTCGAATCCCTGACCAGCAATGGGCCAGTGAGGTACTCTAAACAGGATACCACCCTCAAGCACTGGTCCCCGGGTGCTGAATTAGCTGCCCCCTGCTATGTCACGATGTCAAATATGGGTTAAATGCATAGGACACGTTTTGTTGTTGTGTCGACAATGTCCACTGAACTCTAAATCTGAGGAAGAACAGGATGGAGTGTGTGGGTCCTCAGGCTCTGCAAGCTTCAGGGGATTTTGGTGACGGACCTGTGCATTTGGGTTGAGTGTGAGTGACAGGCCATAGGCTGTTAAATGCTGTTGTGACTCAAAGAATAACACGCTCTGGGAACCTTAAAAGAAAAATATAAATTTAAAAAAAATATACAAACTACAGTTACTGCCTTGTAAGCTGTGGCCTCACTTGAAAAATTGTGGATAACATTGAAAGCGTGAATGCTATATATAACGGAGTACTGGGATGTAAGGTTTGGAGCCTGTCCTGGAAATGACATAGCATGAGGCAGGGGACACCCTGGACGGGATAGTTACATACAGTATGTCACTGTAAAGCAGCAGAACTTGGGGAATAATTTGCAACAGCATCCAGTAGGAACAGTCATGTTTTGTATCAATGTGATTATAGGTGTTTGGTGCATTGTGAGCGGTTAGTTTGACTTATGGCATATAACCAACAGACAGAATGTGTCACATTTTCAAAGAGATTTTCACATATGACAATAGCTTGGCTAGTGTTAGTTATACTTATGTGAAGCTAATGCCTATTGTGAAGTTCAATGTAATCTCACCCAGGAGTGACTTGTAGGATCAGATGGACAGAAAGCTGTTTTATAGTTGAGGTATTAGCGCTGTACATCAGTAGCTAGCAAACTGCCTGTGCTGATTGGCTGAACCAAGTGGCTTAGTATAATGTCGAAGAAAATCCTCTCTCACGTCAGGTTCAGAAACACTCTGTAACACATATGTCATTAATCCTGGGAAAGAACTTTGATACAATATTGTGGTTATTAATTTACCTTCCATTTGTATTCTAGTTACTTTTCATTTGCATTTAATTTGGGATTATTGGCACCACTATGTCAATAGTAGTGTGTGACGGGGAACTTGATATAATTTTTAAGCATTATTTTCTTGGGCTGAGGGGGACAGTGTTATTTTGTGGAATTCTTTTTCAGTTTCATGTTGGTCCTCACTGTACATGACTTTAAATTGCGCAAGTAAAATTGATTTATGAACCAATTACGTGTCCTGTGCTACATGAAATTCAATCCTTCTATAGTTTGTCATAATATATCAGATTCCCTTGACTGAATAAACTCCCAAAGCATTACAGAAACATCCATCTATTTTCCGTAACGACTTGTCCTATGTTTGGTCAAAAGCCTGTCCTGGAAGCTATGGGTGCAGGATAGAGCACCAGTCCACCCTGTCTGTCTCTCACACACATAGACTCACATTTCTCTCAATTTTGTAACTAGTTAACCTCAGCATGATTTTGGACTGGAGTACCTGGAGGGAATCCCACAATGACACAGGGAGGACTGACAAACTGCACACACATGGAATCCTGGCAGGGACTTGAACCCAACTCTCATGGGTGTGAGGCAAAAATGTGAACCACTGTGCCATTGTACTGCTAGCACTTCAGAACCAATTCAGGGAAAATATACTGCATGCATCACATTTTTTCTGAATATGGGGCTTTAGCTTATTTTGTCTACAACAACATGCTTTGCAAAGGGTAATATTCCCGCTGTATACTTTTCTAAGCCTTGAACTTGTATCTTACATAGGCAGTGGTGTTGACTGTAAAGCAAATGGGGGAGACGATAAGTGGTTTTCAAGATATGTATCTAATTACCATAATGTTTGTTGTATTTTGCAATTTAAATTGCCTGCTAGGGACCTCAGTTTTTTCAGCTGAAATCCTGGAGCTATCCACACAGCGAAAATCAGTAGGCGTTAGTTCAACAAACTTGCTGTTTATTTAAGACCAGCAGGGGCTCACATAAACACCGTCAGGGTTTAATTAGGACCGTCAGTTTCGAAACGTAGTTAACAACTATTATCGCTCCAATATAGAATCTGTGAGGTGAACTTCCGGGATGAGAATGACTGTAAGTTCTTCATTTAGATGTATTTTCTTTCAGGCTGGTAGAACGCATCTCATGACATAACACTAGTGGTTGCACTGAATAATTTGTGTATGACCTCAGCACAAACCAAGAGTGGCCGTGGAGAGCATACCAGTGTTGGTCAACATTGTCAATAAGAATTAATCATCCATCCATCCATCCATCCATCCATCCACCGTCCAGCTTCTAGCCTATTATCCTGGTCACAGTTGCAGGAGTCCTGGGGTCTATCCCAGGCAACACAGGGCACAAGCTTGAGGTGCATCATGGATGGGATACCAGTCCATCCCACGGCACGTAAAATGTTCACACTTACACATAGCCCAAGATAGCCTAACCCAGTGCCTTTGGACAGTGTGAGGACACTGCAGCACCCAAAGAATACCCACAATGCACTGGGAGAATGTGCACCATTCACACAGACACAGGTGAGGTGAAGATCTTTCATCGTTAGCTATCAGAGGATCATATAATCTCGGAGTCATGAATGCAGCACAGTCACTTCTACAGCTGAAGTCTGAAAGCAGGAGAAAATGAGCCTGAAAGGGAGACGTATTTAATCCTGTCTAAACAAGCTAAATCATTTAAATTAACAGAATCTCCATCTCGAGTCGCCCCGTTATCTTCTTCCACTTGACCTGAGACATCTCCCACAATGAGCTGTAATAATATTTATTAAACTGAGCTACGCAAATTTGTCAGCCCTCTTGGTCTTAACCTCACTGTAAACCAGTTTTCCACATATGAAGGGAGACAGGTGTAACACTTTGCATGTTTTCAGGAAGCAGATACACTTTGTGCATAAAAAATACATTTTTATATCTTAACAAAACATTGGTTATTCTGTTGCTATGTTTTATGTTATTAAAATTAGACGCTAACGGTGCCCTTCAGTCTTTTTAGCTATTCAGTGGGTGTGAGTACAGTACAGTGAGTTCCGATGCGAGTATGCGCATACCCTTTGCAGTATGAGGAGCGTAAGATAAGACGAGACGATCTGGGAGGATTCTACGCTTTTAACAGAAACCAGTAGCACACCGATTTGCAATCTTTGTAAAATAAAGTTTTGAGAGGTGGGAATAGCGTTTAATAGACAATCCTACTTAAAGCACATGCAATTGTGCGAGACAAAAAAAAGCAATGGATGATTTGGGAGTCGCTAACCTGGACTGTCTTTGGAACTCGCTGCAGCTTGTGATACAAGAGGGGCTGCCATCACAACAAAGTGTAACTGCACTGATGCCAATGCGAGAAAAATTGTGTTAAAATTTTAAGCATTCGCTACTTGTGTGTACTTGTTTTGAGGATATTCATATTGAACTGCAAATGCTTCAAAAATGCTTAAAACAAGATGTACAAACGAGGTGGAACAGAACATTATGTATGTTTGTAGTAGCCTAATCAAAACTAGGGCTGAAACGATTATTCGAGTAACTCGAATGATTCGATTACAAAAAATGTTCGAGGAAAATTCTTTGCCTAGAGTCTTCGTTTAATTCGTCACCAAAGTCCATCTATTATCGTATCACTCCCGCTTTGTAAATTACTGCGCAGCACCGGTATCATTGTTTTACACGGACTGTTTTAACTGAAGCGCATTTCAAAGATTTAAGGTGGCGCGATTTATTTTGAGCTCTATGGCAATGGCGGAAAA
>JABFDZ020000084.1:3312646-3331156 GCA_019775955.2 Pollimyrus isidori
CAGGGAGGCCCCTGTGTCACCCCCTGTGCCCTGGGAGGGGTCAGGGAGGCCCCTGTGTCACCCCCTGTGCCCTGAGACGTGCGTATGTACATTTTTTCTAATCTGTTTATATTTCGTTCCTCATCTTTTTGCATCGGTGTAGATGAAACTGTTTCACTATGCAGGACCAGTCGAACCTTGGTCTGCTTTTCTCTCCCCTTGATTTAATTTTTGACATTCTATTGATTTCACAGTCCTTGTGAGAGAAAGCCACGTGCTAACATTTCAGCAGTGTAGAGGGTTCCCGATTTGTGTCGAAGGACTCAAAAGAAGTACGATGAACCAGAGCTGGCTAAAAATAACAGTAGTATGTAAATAATCCTGTAGCAGTATGAAAAGGTATCTTAGTTGCTAAGCTCACCAAGTCCAGAATCTCGATTCATAATGGAGTGACAAACTGCGCTTGTTGAGGGCTTTTCCTAGGCTTGGGTTATTTTGTCATTGTTGAGTGTTTTCTGTCTGCTCAGGTCATTTTGTCATCCAGAACGCAGGCAGCCTTGTGCTCATGCTGCTTCCTTTCCAGTTCTTTGTGTTTTGTTTCTGATAAGCTAAAAAATTGTCCAAGGGTAAAACTGACCTTACGTGGAACCTCAGAGGGTTAGGAGGCCATGCCTGCGAATGGAAGGTCACCGGTTTAAATTCCCTACAGAGAAACTGTCTGACCCTGCTTTCTCCAAAAAAACAGGTAAAACCATCTATGTGTGTGTACAGAGGTAGGCTCCGATGAGGGGTTCAGGAATAGCACCTTTCGAAGTGGGAACAAGTCTGCCTGATTGGAGAGCAGCTGAGAGGAAAGCAGAGCAAACTCATTGGCCGGTTTGTGCAGAGCGCAGCCAATTGCCATCACCAAACACGAAGGGGGTGTTGAGTGCGCTAACCACTATATGGATGTGTCATGACAGGGTGAAAATGGACCCATTGCGAATATACGGGTGTCCATGTAGCTGCCTGCAAAAACCTTGATCATCTCACGTTCTGTATGTTTTGCGAAGAAAGAAAAAATGTCTGACATCTGAAGGATTTTTTTTTTTTGTAATAACTATGCAGCTATGTAGCTGTAAAAGGGCCATTGTTAAATAAACATCCAGAGAAGTTTCACTGTGCGCTTGTGAGTACATTCGGAGTACATTCAGGGACACACAGGACCTGTGCACTAGCAAATATGAATGATTTAAAAACAAAGTTTTTGTTTTTCTTTAATGTTTGAGAAAATATCTTTTCATGACTATGCGGATAGTACAGTAGTTATAGAGTGAACTATTTGCTTCCATGAAATTGGCCCTTAAATATCTTTTTACCAGTTCAACATTCGATTTCGTTGGGTTCGATTCTATATTTCTGTTTGATGTTATGTTATGTTTTAAGTCTATAGCAGGTATGTTTCTGATCATGGTGTAGCCTGGAATCTCTGCTTGATTAAGGGCTGGACCTCTTTATGAGAGTGCATAGGTGTCAGAGTTTGCAGGAATGGCCAGGAGACGGCCTTCAATATGATGATGACGGTGGCTTTGGACACACAACAAGCACAACTTAATTTATTGCCACGCAGATCCCCACTTACATCGTATCTCAGATGGCTTGTTCAAAACCACCGTGTTTGAAAACATAGACTGTAGGTTCTTCTCTGACTGCTTTTGGTTCCTTGCACAATGTTCTGTCATTTACAGCAGCAGAACAAAGGCACCAGTCACAGGGAGTGCCGTGTTCTTGCTGTGTTTCCCCCGCAGGATACCCAGGCTTGTTTTCTGCCTTCTGACATCTCTTGGAATGTCTCATAAACGGTAGGATTGCTAACATCGGCACCGCATTGGATGTTATGTTTCTCGGAATAATCATCTCGTTCTACCTAAGAGTATTTTCAACAGGCCCCACTCGATGCAAGCTGAAGGTCATAGACGGAGCTCTTTCTAACCACATGTATCAGAAACAGCCCATTCGTTTTTTGGGGTGTGTGGGGGGGGGGGGGTTGCGGCAGTGCAGCCTCCAGCTCCACGATGGGCTGTCGCTGTGGCTAATTGCGAAGCTCATCCAGTGTCGTTCCAACGGGGGGGGGGGCAAGCACTAAATGTCGCATTACAAAGAGAAAATACCGCGGTTTGGAAAATCGCTACTTAGCAATATTTAATTTGCTGTGGGCTCTTTCTCTTACTTTGCAGACCTTGAAGGCAAGAAAGTATAGAGGACAATAGATAAGACCACATGTGTGAGTAATTAGGTGGTCAACGTCAAAATGGGTTTCTGAAATCCTCCTGTGTTACTCTCAGGCAGGTAGTTTGGTCCACCATCAAAGAACCTTCTGCTAGGAATGCAGAAGGTCCCTATCATCTCCTTGAGTGCCAGATTTAGCGATGTAATTTTAGTTTTCTGGAGCACAAAAGTCCCATTTGAAATCTGACAGTGGCACTCGGGGCGCATGTGATTTATTCGTTAAGTTTCTTTCCGTTTTCTCTGAGCGGACATTAAAATAAACAGCTTCCCTTAATACAAAATTAGCACGAAAACCTCGAAACAGGTTGCGGAAGCCGAATCTGTAGAACTGCAACTGGACGCACAGTTCCGCTGCTGTCTTTGGCACACGCAGACCAGTCGATATCTTGCCCTGTGGTTTGTGGGCCCGCCCTGAGGTGCCACTGTAAACACCATGGTCAGCTGGCCTATTATTAGGAAATCGGAGTGTTGACAAATGATCAGAACTGTGCGTACAATGGATCAGGTGATGTGGTCCACATCGCACGAGTCGCCCTGCTTGTTTCTGAGATGCCTTCCCAGTGAAGGCCAGTTTTTTAGCAAGCTGCACCCCGCCGCTTATTTGCGATTCTAAGTTTCTGCTGCTTGGATAAATAAGGGACCTCAATGGCTGCCTTGACGCAGGAGTCCTGTGCAGAGAGACACTGGGGTTTGCCTGGGTCCGGACAGCCAAGGGATGTGGGCAGAGGCCTCAGATTTTGCAGTGTGTGGAAATAGCTCACCATTCAAACCTGCGGTCGCTGGGTAGAATAACATTGGCCATTGCCACCCCCCCAACTCCAAATTCATCCAGCTCAAATACATCCAGACTTGGAGCAATATAGGCCGAGAGGACCAAATGAGCAGAACCAGTAACGATACACATTAATAAAACCCCCTCAAAGACATCGATAAATGAGACCCCTACTCCACCCACCTCAACCTGCCCCCATTTATATTTAAATCACGGTTATGGAATTTTCAGGAAATTATATTTCTGTTCGGCGTTTAATTTGAGGCCGACGTGTAGGTGGTCTGAGGGGGTCATGGGACCGAACAGTGAAACGTGAGAGGAAAGTAAAGCAGTGATTTCTTACAGCTGTGCCACTCGGGTTTGGGAGCATGTCAGTGGAGATGTACCAGTATGGAACATGTACATCCCTTTGAAAACAAAAGAAAAAGTCCCTCTGGCTTCTAATGGCATGGAGATCTGTCAGGATCCATCCCGTAGGCATAGTGGTGAGGTCTCCGTTCGCCATCGTCTTTCGGTTTGCCTTCAAAACTCTGATTGAAAATAATAGATCTACAGCGCAGAAAGTAAATTTTCATTTATGCCAAGCTAGTTATTAGTGGTTATAGCGGGAGCAGCTGTTTTCAATGACAGAAAATAAAAGCCGAAACAGACCCTGAGTTGTGGCCAGAATATTCTGGAAAGAGAGGGATTTCTTTCTCACCATTAGACATTGGGGTTTTCTGCACATGATGTAGTCATTAGGCTAGATTGTCTCGAGCGGTTAAATCTCAGAAGAATGCATTCAGCCCAAAATTGATGGAGAGTTTGTTTTGATCTATATTCCGTTAATGATGCTCCTGTTTCAGTCTGAGTTTTGCCAGACTGTCCTCAAACGCAAAGAACCTGCTCTCATTAAGTGGAGTAATGAATTTGACTGTTTAATTAGAAGTAATGAATTAAATGATCACGCAAGCTCAGTCACTTTCAGATACCTTGTGCTTATGGTGGCAAGCTGGACAACCAAAAGCTTTTCCTGGGCTCCGTATGTACCAAAACAGTTAGAATCGCTAATGCATCCACACAGTAATCATTCCCAGAGATTAAGTGATGGGAATGAGTATGGGAAACACTGAAGTGGTTAGTCTTCTTTTATGGAACCCCGTTAGACTTTTATTGGCCGCCCTGGTGAATACACTATTTAAAATCTTTCTTTTGCATTTCTTCATGAGCAGGAAAACATGTGCATATGTAGTTATGTCTTTTAATGAAAAATATTAAGACCGTAAGTCCTGGTACAAATACGTAGCTCTAAGGGCATCAGAAGTAATGAACTTGAAATTGTGCAGGGTCAAAGTAAAAGGATGTTAATTGAGCGTTACATAAGCTTACAATGAGATGAATAAATACAAGGATATCGGAGTATTCGCTGTGGTTACTCATTTGAGAACAGAATGGGAGCCGGGCTTGGCATGACAGAACCAAATTCGCAGTTGTTTCGCAACATGGCTGCTTTCAAATTACCCAAAAGACTTTTCATTATATGTGATATAATCACTAATAATTATGTAGAACAGAAATGGTGGATTTTGACTGCACCTAACCATCAGTATTGAAAGGGCAGTTGGTTGTAAACATGGTCTGCATGACAATCTTTCTGTGAAACAGGCAACCGACAGCTTTTAAAATCAAATTAGCTGTAAGGAAACTGGCCTGACCCCCCTTCTGTCAAACATAAACTGGAGAAACATTACCATGATGCATACAGCCCAGCCAAAGTACGTAGTGTACAGTTTGAGAGCTTTGAAGCCTGAAGAATGGATTCATGCTGTGGTTCTGGGAGACGTCTCAATACGCTGAATGGCATTTTTAGGTCCCAATATAGACCCCCAACCTTATCGAAGTCCTTCTGAATATTATAAATATTTGTAGTTTTAGGTTAAATATTTACACTATCCATCTTTAGTTACTCTAAGCATTTTCGTTTAATTAACGACAAATCTTACCAAACAAATAGTATCCAATACCAAAGGTAGACACTAAATGAACCCATAATGATGACTTATTTTAGTGCATGTATGCTGGGATTCAACTCAACATCTGGCAGTGAGTGCTTCCAGCTGCTGCTGTTTGCTGAATCCTCTTTTCCCTGTGCTCATGTACAGTCGTTTTATGGTTGTTATTACAACCTATTTATGCATCGGACGTTCAGTTCATAGTTTCTGACAGCGCTGCCAGCTCAGAGACGTAGGTGATGTCGATGTTCGTTCGTTCGCTCGTACTTCCTTTTGATGTGTGGCTATTTGGATAAAACATACAGAGATGAATAAGGGTTTGTGTACATAGTAATGAAAGTTAGCTAAATTTAAATCTGTGTTTGAGTTGAATAAGCTGTTTTTTTATTTAGAAGTTTTAGTAGTCAGGAAATGTTATTGCACAGCGACATACAAAGCCTATGTTTTCTCAGCTTCCTCTCAAGGCTTCGAACCCGGCTCTCCGTTGTGAGACAAATCTTGCTTTTACCAGTGTTCCCAGCTTGGCACTCTACTTGCGGGCCATGAACTGAGTAATAAGTTATTACAGATTTCACTATGCTGACTGTTAAAGGCTTTGTACAAGGTTCAATTAAAAAAAGGAACAAATGAACAAATGATCTGTAGCGCCTTTTCTGGTGTAATGTATTGGATTCATTAATTACTGGCCATCTGGAACACTAAACGTGTCCAAGGTTCCCCAATAAACAAGTTTTTCTGCTTCATGTTTGTAAACCGGGAGGGGTCTTCATCCTGCTGGCGCATCGGGAGTGTAACTAATTCGCACTTCCTAAACAACACGTTCCCTCTGCCCCTCAGACGGCTTCTGCCAGCCGGAATGGGATGGCATCGTGTGCTGGCCAGGGGGGGCCCCCGGCAAGGTCGTATCCACTGCCTGCCCCAACTACATCTACGACTTCAACCATAAAGGTACGAGTGCCACCCGCGGGCCTGGATGCGAAGCGGTGAGCTGGAGTTTAGTTGCTGCTGGCATCCTGACCCCTGAACCTGATCTGCTTTCTGTAAATACCGTGTTGTATAATCAGGTTTGACTCTCAGATGCTCTGTATGAAATCCTCAGAAGTCAGTATATCAGGACACCAAGACACACGGTATAAGTTTCAAAGATCCACTTCTGCATTTGTCAGGAATCATGCTGAAAAAATGTATGAATAAAATATTAGCAGAGCTCAGTGGGTAGTGCCTCCAGTGTTGTACGCCTGGAGTTTGCATCTTCTCCTTGTGTATGTCTGGGCTGTCTCTTACAGACCAAAAACATGGAATTAGGTGATACCCATTATGTGTTAGTATCTGCCCTTTGATGGACAGGCATCCCATCCAGGGTATCCCCTGCCTTGTGTCCTGTGTTGGACAGGCATCCCATCCTGGGTATCCCCTGCCTTGTGTCCTGTGTTGGACAGGCATCCCATCCAGGGCATCCCCTGCCTTGTGTCCTGTGTTGGACAGGCATCCCATCCAGGGCATCCCCTGCCTTGTGTCCTGTGTTGGATAGGCATCCCATCCAGGGTATCCCCTGCCTTGTGTCCTGTGTTGGACAGGCATCCCATCCAGGGTATCCCCTGCCTTGTGTCGTGTGTTGGACAGGCATCCCATCCTGGGTATCCCCTGCCTTGTGTCGTGTGTTGGACAGGCATCCCATCCTGGGTATCCCCTGCCTTGTGTCCTGTGTTAGACAGGCATCCCATCCAGGGTATCTCCTGCCTTGTGTCCTGTGTTGAACTAGCAATCCGTGGAGGGTGTGTCCTGCCTTGTGTCTTGTGTTGGACTGAAATCCTGTCGAAGGTGTGTCCTGCCTTATGTCCCGTGATGGACTGGCATCCCGTCCAGGGTGTCCACTACCTCATGCCCCATTGTAATAGGCTCCAAAATCACTCAGATTGTAGGCTGTACAGTAGGCTGTACAGTAGGATTACAAGTACAGGTATTATTAGAAATCATATGCAATTTATTACAAATGTCCTTTAACACAATTGACTTCATTTTCTTCCTATGGATGCTATTATGCTATATACTGTAACTGCAGGCATATTGTTTCTAATGGATGGTCTCTGTGTCTTCCTGCTGCTGCCGGATGAATGTGATTCGTTCCTGCATCGCCAGGACACGCCTACCGGCGCTGCGATATGAATGGGACCTGGGAGCTGGCCAGCACGAACAACAAAACCTGGGCCAATTACAGCGAATGTGCCAAGTTTCTCGCTCATTACAACCAGAGCCGTGAAAAGGTACGTCTCCTGGTGATTCATCCGCGCTACATTTACATTCCCCGTCAAATCCTGGGTTAACTCAGATCCATCTGAAATCCATCTGGAAGAGGAAGGAACCTGTTACCTTGAATACAGAGCCAGTTTCTAAGCCACTGACACTTTCATCAGTAATTTTTCTCTTATCCAGCTGCACAAGGACCATCTGTAGCACAATAACATAAATTACTTTTAGAGCTGATAACAGGGGTCCTTCTGGTTTTCTCAAGCTTTCAGACAAGTAGGGACAAGCAATACTCTGGGTGACGAAAAGAGGCTATATAATGATTTTTGTAGCCCGTAAATGGCTGCTGTACATCACAGAAAACATGCCATGTCCTTCAACACTCACAGCATTTTTAAGCAACTCCCCCCCACAGATGTCGCCATGTTTAATGCCTTTGCTAAAATAATGCAAAATAATTGCTTATGTTGACTCACACAGTTTCTTTGAAATACCCCATTGGAATTAAATTACTTGCATCATTATATTAATGCTCATCACGGCATTTAAGTGCAAGAAGCCTCTAGGCCGAAATAAAAACAGGTCAGCGTGAAGCGTCCAGCAATTGGTTTTAAAAGCTTATGATTCCACTGGGGGCACGTGGCCAAATGCACCCCCTGCAGCAATTAAAAGCTTTCAGAGGTTAAAAGGTTTCACTGCTCGGTAAATTAGGTATGTGGCGGTGTTGCGGTTCACGTGCAAGTGGTGGTTTGTGTGCACGTGGTGGTTTGCATGTACGTGGCGGTTTGAGTGCACGTGGTGGTTTGCGTGCACGTGGCGGTTTGAGTGCACGTGGCGGTTTCAGTGCACGTGGCGGTTTGCGTGCACGTGGCGGTTTGAGTGCACGTGGCGGTTTGAGTGCACGTGGCGGTTTGCGTGCACGTGGCGGTTTGAGTGCACGTGGCGATTTGCGTGCAAGTGGCGATTTGCGTGCACGTGGCAGTTTGCGTGCACGTGGCAGTTTGAGTGCACGTGGCGATTTGCGCACATCTGGCGATTTGCGCGCATGTGTTTTTCTCTGAATTTCCTGTATTTCACAAACCCACGTGGACTGATATTATACAGCAGCAAAATAGCTTATCCGGCACTTTGTTTGTTAGTCATTAAGAAGCCGGTCAGAGACTTCCTATCTTTTTGGTTTCCCGCGGCACCACTGGAAATTGATCATGGTCTTAAAAGTTAGCAAGATCTTTGGTAGTTGGCTGCTTGGCGGAAACTGGTGCTTCAGTATCCGCTAAATATGGAACTCGCAAATATGTAGTGTGGTGATTGTGCGCTTTATTCAAAATGCATCCTAATGGTGCGTCTAGCTCTGCGTTTATTACTGGTCACTGATTTGAGGCTCAGCCTAGCAGAGCGTGTAAGTCGACAGCTCATTGACAGCCATGTGGTTGTGATTCAGCTACACTTGACATGGGCCCACTGCACAATGGTCCAATATGGGGTACCGTAAATAGCTTTGTGATATCAGATTCATCAAAAAAAAAACATGAAAAGAAATGGGATAATATCTTATAATCTTATATACAATGCACTTAAAGATTATGTATATATGCGTGCGTACGTGTGTCAAAGCCTCACATTTCATTAGGTTTGCACATAGATACCTTCTTCGATATTATTTGAATATTTCTTTATGATTCTTATGGTTTTGATTAGAAGGTGATAATAAGCATTTTGAGATGTGATACTGGTTTTATACTGGCCACGTTTTACAGCTATTGTTGCACTCATGCACACATTCTTAACACATTTTCCAGGTATATCTGGGTGCTGTAGATTCAGTATTTTTGGAAGTCAAAACGCCATCAGATCGGAAAAGCTGTGAGCATGCCTGGCTCTCATTTTCTCCTCATTTTCCAATTCGCTAATCTACGTGCATCTGGTTAAAAATGTGACAGAGAGCCAGAAAGCAGCTGGATTATTAGTTGCTCGAGTTACAGCTGCTAAATATAAAGCATAGAAATGTTCCACTATTCTATAGGCTAAATTATAGAGGAGGTTCTATGTTTAGATTTTGGTTTTCGTTCACAATTCTTTTGAAAGAGCCCCCCCAACGCCCCCTCCCCTTTCATCGTTATATGTCAGACTGCCAAATGGAACTCGTCCTACACTTCAAGAAATAACATTTCAGCTGGAATCCCAAACCGGACTCACGACCGCCTGAACACATAATTTTCGCATGTATATGAGATGGTTGGTAATGACACTAACATATTAACTGGAAACAGCTTTATCCGTGCAATTTACTTCTTTGAAAATCCACGAACAAATCATGGTGTAATTAAGAACATCAATTAAGGGTAAAAAATGGCACATATATTCTACCCATAGTTTCCATATGAAACCCCCGGTTTGGCTTTGATCTGGTTTGCAAACGAACTGCCAAGGCAAGGCCTTGCCGTAAACTGTAGAGTACACTGAGCTTCACAATAATGCGTAAGACCTTCAAATGCAGACTTTTGATGTGTAAAAAAGTGTTTCTTTTGCCGATGCCTTGGGCATGTGCTGTATATAAGGTTTTCCTTAATTCACTCGTTTTTATGATGAAAGAAAATGTTTTCATTGAAATGCAGATGAATGACATGCACAAAAACACAGATGCTCATAGTGTGAGACATTACGGTGTAGCTGTAGTGGAGACTGTTGATCTGAAAGCATTTTATTTGGATTCAGAATCTAGCTACTGCAGTGTACTGAAGTAATTCCTTTAGAAACTGAAGTCTTTCTTCATTGATGTCATAGTGTTAATGTTCTCCGTGGTAGAATTTGTTCCGGCCAGGGATGCAGCCAGAATATTTAAAATACCAAGGTCCAAAGTGTTAGCCCTCCCTAGGTGCACCCTGTAATGTTGGAGTTGCAGAGAAAAATACTAAGGACTACCTCGGTGTCCTCCATGGTCGGTACGGGCATGGTTCCTGCTCTTTGCAAGTGCAGATTAAACAATTTCATTCTTAGAGCATCTCCCACAATGGCCACAGAATGACTATTAGCTTGATATGGTCTGTTTTCTTGTTATTCTTTTCCCTGTAATTCAGTCTTGCATTTTTTTCCACCACTTATTGGAATCAACTGTATCACAGGCATTTACAATCTACTGCGGCCCAGGGCCCGGGTTTGGCCCTTGGTTCAAGCTAAATAATAACCATGGTGTCGACTCTGGTTTCACCCTCTACCCAGCATCCCTCTAGAAGTCCGGTCCTTGGGGACCTACAGACAACAAACATTTTTGCTCCTACCAGGAGCTGGGAGGAAGCAAAAATGTGGACTGTCTGACAGGGAGCACAAAGGCGGACCATCTGTGAGTCCCCAACGACCGGATTGGGAAACACGGCTCTAGAAGGTTTCTGTGATGCGGCTGCTGGATCCCTCCATGGAGCTGGCGCTGGCTGCCTCGTCATTGCTAGTCCCAGACGGAGGCTGACCGCCAGCTGCTCCATTCCTGACAGCCCCAGTGCCTTTGTCCAATGTTTTCAATTGTGGCCGCAAGTTGACTTTAGCCTCCTTGGTCACCTAGGGTCATCTTACAGAAAACGGGGGCTTCAAATTTCAGTCCCAAAACCAAACAAAGATGAGGTTGGGAATATTGTGATGGAGGCCCCGTGGAAGTTTGCGTATATCCGGATGTTATCATTTGTTTGTTTTGCTATAGTAATTTATGTTGAGTAAATAAATAGCATTTAACATTTGGTTTACAAAATGTTTTATTTGTTTTTTCTTTCTGGTACTTTTTATTAATCGTCATTTTAGGTGCTGGAAGTACACTTTGTTTTGTTGCTATTTAAACACTCATGTTAGTACCAATCGGTCTTTGCGTCGTTCCCTGAAACTTGGATGGATCATTATGTTCGCTGGTTGCAGGTCAGCCCCCTTCCCCAGTACATTACACCCTAAATTATCCTACCTCCAGTTACAATTCTTCTGGCTTCAATTTTATATATTGTTGTCAGCTCTTCCTAAAACTCAGGTCCACATGAGCATTGGATTAAGGTCCTTTCAGAGACCTATAAATATATAATCTGTGTGTGCCAACGCATGTGTTTGAAGAATATGACATGTCCTTGAAATAAAAAAAATAATAACTGTTTCTTTTATATCCCTGCAGGATGTCTTTGACCGACTATTTCTGATTTACACCGTGGGCTATTCTGTCTCCCTGGGATCTCTCATGGTAGCCGTTGTCATCTTGGGATACTTTCGGTGAGTAGCTGTTGTCTTGGAAGGCATTCATTAAGTGCATGCTTTACAGTCTCATTAAAGTCACAGGATGGCTTTAGGTTCAACCAATCATATTGATTTCATGTTGCTGTTGCCAGGCAACCTGTATTTGTATAGTTTCAAGATCCGTTGGTCTGGTGGTTCCCATATCTCAACGCAAATAAACCTAAATTAAATGTGAATGTTTTATGATGATTTCATGAGGTTATTTATATTAAAAAAATATGTCCATATTTCTGCCATTGCCGTACATTTAAAGATTTTGTGTACTTAACCACCACAAATCTTGAAAGACTTCTGCAAATAATTACACGCTTGCTCGTCATATTTTTGCAAATGGTGTTGCACGGATTTAAATGAATGTAATCGTAATCTGTGAAAGAGCCTCCAAGGACAAGCAAAGCAGACCGAGGATTAGTACATGAAATACCAAAGACCACTTCCTTAAGAGCATTTGGGTGCAAGAGGCTGGACCAGTGTAGCACACAGGAACATGCGTACCCCTCAGGCATTGACAGCAGATGGTCAAGTGTCTTTCAATGGGCCTTTCTTCAGTCATAATGAAGAGAGCCTATCCATCAAAGATCTGCTTAACTTGAATAAGGAACATAGCAGGTTTCCTCCACAGCATTCTTCATATGGTGTAAAAAACTTCAATGGTAGATCTTCAGGGATTCCCTGATCATCACACTACTCAAGCCAAGCCTCATTTTGGGATGTAAGGCACCCCCCGCTAAGCCCCATGCGCCACTTAAATATTTGCAAATGGGTTGGGAGAAATATTTCTGGGGTGGGCAGCTTGTCAACCATGGGTGATGCGTACTCTTGGGCATGACGCCAAAAGCCACTCCCTTTGGAAACATACCATCACTTCCCATCATCCCCCACCCCCAACACACACACACACACACACACTATAGGGATAACCTTAATTCCAACAATGACAACCTTGAATGTTACCCAGCCCTAACCTTAACCATAAGCAACAAAATACAAAACATTTTACCTTTCTAGATTTCTGATTGTAGTCACAAATATTTTTAAAATTGAGTTTCCAGCTCTTGTGGAGACTGAAAAAATGGACCCCACAATGTCAAAATACAGGTTTTTATCACATTGAGGGGACACTTGGGTCTCACAATGTAATATATAACTGACCCACACAAACACACATGCAATGTGACCCCCAAATATGACCTCCTGCACCAAACTCACCCATTGGCTGGTAGTACCCTTTCACTGACTGGTTGAGCTATTATAATTGAAACCGATTGGCTCAAGGTCATGTGTTTGAATACTGAGATGAAGGCAGCTCGAGGATCTGTGCAGAACCACATTTTACTCCTAATGAAAGTAAATAGAACGTTTTTTGAGTCCATTATTTATGCATGTCCAATTTCTGATCATTATATGGAAATTACACACCATTCATCTGTTCATATCTTATTATCCATATAAAATAATTGTAAAAATTGGGGCATAATGAAAGGGTTCCATTAGTACTGTCAGTTGAAGCGTCTTGTTATTTCCCTTCCTATACTCCTATAATAATACTTGAAAATGAGTTTCAGAGCAGCATGGGCAGTGGCGCTGCCAGCTGACTCCCCCCGAGCTCTGGACACATCCTCGGTGTGGCCTGTGTGTGTTTCCAGCTATCCGTGTTTACCTCTTCGCACATTCAGAAGAGGGTTTCTTCCTTTTCCTACACATGCTGCACCCCACAGCGCCCCTCAGAGGCTTTTGAATATGAATGTGGGGTTCTCGGTTTACCTGGACTTCCTGAGTCCCCCCCTCCCCCCACGTGTATATAGTGTTACAGTCACAGTGAAACTGCGGGGGGGATGGGTGGGTCTGGAACCTATCCCAGACAGCAGAGGGTGAAGGGCAGGGGACACCCTGGACGGGGGTCCGTTTGGTTCGGAGAAGCTAATGCGGATGCTAACTCAGGGAGGAAGGGAGGAAGCACATGCTGACCTCACACGGAGGCACAAACACACACACAACCGGGGAACACAGAGTGGATATGACTGAGGGAGACGGGATGTTCCTAACCCAAAATGTCACTTCAACAACTAACAAAATAAATTGAGCTGGACATGGAGCAGCTGTAGAAGACACTTCAGCGACAACTGCAAAACAGAAACTTTACATGAACTTTTTATGACATCTGGCAAAAATAGATTATCACAAATTAGTTTTGTTCTAACATGGTGACTTATGGGAATGGCAGCCTCCTTCCATTCATCCTTATTTAGCAGATCGCTTTTATGTTTCTGTACCTTTGTTGGCATCCATCATGCCACCGGTAGTATACTGTAGGTACAACATGCAGTTCTGCCTTCCCATGTATGCTACACCTTATTCTCCATCATAATTATGCCTATTTAATAGTCTAGAGCTGAAAACATGAAAGGATTTGAATGAAAATAAAAACCTATTTTCCCCTCTGCAATATTGCTTAATAATGTTTCATAATTAAAATCGCCTTCCTTCCTTTTTTAAAAAAACTCAAATTCATTCTTTTTCCGTGGGTCAGACCATCTGTTAGATGCATTTCCATGCCCCTTTATTATTCCAAATAAAATAGGCACACCCAAAATTAAAACTGAGATACTTTTTTTCCCCCCTCCAACATGTGTTTCTAGTTTAGTCCGTGGCAGATACTGAAGAAAAATTCTGCAGCTGACCCGTGTCTTATAGTTCAAACGTATTACACATCCTTCAAACGTGGTTTGTTTGCTTCTCACCGCAGTGTAATTGGGGACTACGTGATTGTTTACACTGTCTGCTGTAGAATCTTCAGCTCACGTTAGGAGAGTCTTTCCTCGTCGCTCAAAACGGTTGAGTTATGTCTGATCAAGGTTGTTGATGTTTTTAAGCGAGTCTTTTATAAGCGAGGTCTGGAACACATCTTGCATGGCGTCCTTTTAGAGTAATGCACTTAGCCTTAAATTAAAAGCGAGATGCTAATGCTTACACTGATATTTCCTATTTGTGTGTGTCTAGACAGGCAGCACGCGCTTCTTGGGTTTTAATGAAAGAATTGGCCTGGCTCTGTTGATTTGTCCAAGGGTTAGATCAAGGCATAGTCAACATTATTTTAAACCAGCTCTGGAAGACGCTCTGGTAGCTCTGGAAGGTTGAATAGCTTGACAGGTTGTTTGATTGATAAGCCACTGTGTCATTAAGCTAGCCGCTCTGGGGAGGACGCGCTCTCAGATCTGTACCACACATGCTTGCAATCCTGGGTTTCAGCTCCCCACTACACAGAATTGTAGTTTTAAGTCCCACTTAGTCTTCCCCCAGTCAGCTGCGATTGATTAAGCTTTGTTTTTTATTCCACAAATGATGCACATTTGCGTGTGTGTTGGCCTAAGTTCGTTACACTGAAAATGGTGACTCTTGAAGATATAACTCAATTCTCAATTAATCTCAGAAGTAATACGCAATTTATATATATATATGAAATTTCCTTTCTTTTTTTTCTTTACTTACATATATCTTTGTGAGAAAAAGGAACCTTTATTTGTCTTTGTCATTTATTTTTACCCCGTCACTAAGTAAACTACTGTAGGAAACCGTGAAAAATCAATCGAAAGAAAAATCACACTAATTATTCATCCTTTTATTCCAAAAATATCCCACCAACTCTCATCTGAGAAACAACATTTTCCAAATATGTGGAGGTTAGTGAAGGTCAGATTCTCAGTGAATATTGGGGAGGATGAGTTGTGATGAACGGAGAGTGCGATAGCCATCTTCAGCTAGTCGTAAACATGAGCACTGAACAGTCTCACAGGAAGAACTCTGCTGTGAAGGCATACTTTCAGTTTGGTCCACAAATCAATAAAATGTGTAAAATCTGCATATGGCATGGTAACATTTGAGGAGGTTCAAGTAGCTTAGTAGCTCAGTTACTACTCAAGTACGAATCATGAACGAATATATTAACAGTATGTAACTTACACTTAATTTCTGGTTAATTAATGCATTAAGTAAGAGTGTAATACTACATTATTTGTGCCCTTTCAAGTACATTGTTACTAGCTGGCATTTTATTTTTACTGGACAGCACAACACTTAGCGGCTACTCTATCAGGTATCCCTATATAGTACCAGGCATGATGCCCCTTCTTCTGTTAAGGATTGTTGAGCTGCATGTTCAGAGAAGACAATCTCCACCTCATAATTGTAGCAACGTTTATTTCTGAGCTTGCGGTATTTTTTTATATCTCTGGCCGCCCCCCTCCAACCTCGGTCTTTCACAAGGTGTTTCCAGCAACTGAATCGCCTCTGACTACATGCTTTATTCTTCTTTGTTTGTTTATTGAACCGTTCTGTGTGAATTGTAAACTGTTTCTCCTATTCTGGAATCACCATGCATGGCATCGCGCCTTAGCCGCTCTGATGCTTAGCTGAACAGTCGCTAAGTCTCTGGGCCCTGTTTACTTGCTGCATGTTTTCAGTCAGAGGGTATATATTATGCTGTCATTGACCATCATCTTAAAAATATCCTTTTCATTTTTGTACGTATTTAGTAATGGAGATTGGATCTGACATCTGCTTTGCATTTTATCAGAGCCCCTCTGCTGGTTCCACACAAATGTTTTGGCATTATGCCTTAATCAGTATGTCTAATAAAATACAAACTATCAAAGTTCGAACCTGATTGCCATTGTTTTGATTATTCTACGAACTGATGGTATTTATCAGCTGGTCGAGCCCAGTGATTGGAGTTTTTTTTCCCAGATGTGAATATTCATTGGTAAGCAGTCTGTCTCATGTAAAACACAAAGATTTATGGGTAACCTGTCCACTTCCTGTTTCTCACCCCAGGCGGTTGCACTGCACCAGGAACTACATCCACATGCACCTCTTTGTGTCTTTCATGCTCCGCGCGATCAGCATCTTCGTCAAGGACGTGGTGCTATACTCCGGTTCTGCCATGGAGAACATGGAGCGGGTCAGTGTAGAGGACCTGAAGTCCATCACCGAGGCGCCCTTTTCTGATAAATCCCAGTTTGTAAGTGCTGTTTGGACCTCTGGGTTCCTCTCACTCCAGCACTCCCACTCAGACACCCAGCTCCATTCCTCAGGATCCCAGCAAACTGTGCAAGGACCATTCAGAAAGTCAGGCACCATTCAGATCCACCTCTCAGGAAATTAATCTCAGCTCTTCATTCACTCCACTCACCGGTGGCCTGTACTACAAAGCGGGGTCACATTTTGCCTAGACCACCTTAAATGCGACAGGTTACCCCGATAAGACAGTAACCCTGCTTCATAGTACAGGCTCCTAATCTCAGTAACTGATGTTTTGAGATACAGCTATGAAAGGTATCTTGTAAGCTAGCTTAGCGACAGTCAAGTGTTACTCGAATCCTTCTTCCATTTCCCACATTCTGGTAAGAGCTGTTGGACAGGCACAGAGGAATCAAATTTTATAGTTTTTTACCTTTTCACTTGCATGTCAACTGGAAAATCTAAGAATCATTGCATGAAGTAGGCTATATAGAATAAAATCACCCAATAAAGTCCACTAGATTTTTATTGGGAACGGTCAATATAAATGAATTTAAACTATAAGAATTGAGTTCAAGTTAATTCTGTAGTAGCATAAGAACATTTATTTCGAATGCATGAAATGTACCATCGATGCCTTTAGCCGAACTTGTTCTTTATGAAATGTGTCCATTTGTTGCAGGTCGGCTGTAAGATCGCCGTCACCCTGTTTCTCTATTTCCTGGGCACCAATTACTACTGGATCCTCGTGGAGGGGCTGTACCTGCACAGCCTCATCTTCATGACCTTCTTTTCAGACAGGAAGTACCTCTGGGGCTTCACCCTCATTGGCTGGGGTGAGTGGATCACCAAACATCGGGCAGATTTTGACTTCTGTGCAATGTTTTTTGCAAATATGCCGCAAACTGTACGGGAAACAAAGCTGATCCTTTGATGTATTTGTTACTAGCCACAAGTAATTGACACTAAGTGATTTAACTTAGTATTCTGTAAGAATGGAAAAAAATCCAGTTTCAGCTACTTCTCCATTACACTATCCTGAGAGCTTTTGGCAAGAAAGTGCAACATTTGTAGAACTCTGAAACAACACCCCAGTGGTAAATCTGCCATGGGACATACAGTATCTATAGCACATTCAATACTTTTAAACTGGACATCTGCGTTTATTTCCATTGGCCTGACTCCTTGTTTGCATTGGTTTGTGTTACTGCAGGACGTGTTCCTGCACTTAATTTAAGGGGTACATTTCGGGGTCGCCGTAACAACATTGTGCACCATCCATACCTTACGTTTATGGGATTAAAGTTAAGTATCACATTACTACCACAAGGGGTCGACTTTGAGCAAAGTGCAATGTAACCGAAGACATTATTGCTGCTAAATTGCTACTAGTGATTATAAACTGTAATACAACAGAGCTAAAATATGTTTACTATGAACACTAGTGAGCAAGTTGGTTCATTTTAATTTATGTCACACAGCTGACAAATGAAATGGAATTCTTTGGAATTCTTCCAAATGCTGATATAAAAAATCAACATGATACAGTCCTAATTACAGTATAAATGTGATAATATTTGGTAGGCTATATATTCTCTGTGCTGAAGTATGCATGCAGGCAAAAGGTGTAATAATTGTAATTTTTTTTAAGCAACAACTATAATCCTTAGCTTAGTTCTCACGGTCGTCAGAAATGGAGCTTCTGCTGTTTCTCATAGGACAGACGACAAGCTACAGACACTTTTCATTTCCTATATGACAATTGCAGAAAACTATTCACTGCATTTATTGCGTCTGCATTTAAGAACTGCATTTATTGCGCGGGAAGTGGCACGTGGGAGGAGGGGCCCTGCGACAGGCCTCACTGCCCCTGCATTGTACACACTGTGTGTATCACTGCTCTATGCACAGCGCATACAATGTGGATGCCGTGTCGTCCTACTATGCGCTCCGCCCTGCACAGCATGCAAACTC
>JABFDZ020000084.1:3333138-3344735 GCA_019775955.2 Pollimyrus isidori
TCTGTTCTCCAAAAGGTCACTGAGATAATATATATATATATATATATACACACACACACACACACACACACACACACACATACCTGTATACATTAAACACGAAGTGACATTCTGTTCATCTTAACCTCCAGGTAAATTTCTTGCTCTTCTTAAATATAATCCGAGTCCTGGCGACCAAATTGCGCGAGACGAATGCGGGTCGCTGTGACACCAGGCAGCAGTACAGGTGAGACCATTTGCATTTGCTAATTATCGTGCCGCGAACCAGAACATTATTCAGCGCGTGATTCTTGGACGGCCTCTGGGGTTAGACAGTCGGCTAGGTGACTGAAATGTAGATGTCAGTTCATTAAGATACATTCACAATGACTGTGGAAGTCATTACATGGAACAACTGAATGAATGAGAAAAATACAACTTGAACATTTTTCCATGAATTCAACTCTCAACCTAAATGCCAAACATTCCTGTCATGAATAGAGCAGAATGGCTTGTTGCGCATTACTGGGTCTCTCCAGAACAGATGGCCTCTTTCCTGGTCTAAATTCCACAGTGATCCTTGTTTTACCTGGAACAAATTGCGTTAGTTCTGGGGCTCTTTGGAGATGCCTATCTGAGGAATATCCCTCTTCCTTCTGGCTTACAGGAAGCTGCTGAAATCCACGCTGGTGCTTATGCCTCTGTTCGGGGTGCATTACATCGTCTTCATGGCTATGCCCTACACGGAGGTGTCTGGGGTGCCCTGGCAGATCCAGATGCATTACGAGATGCTTTTCAACTCATTCCAGGTATTCAAAGGAGACCTTCATGGTTTATATGAAGAACAGGGTCTTGCTGACTTTTGTCTGTAGTGAGCAAGCTAGTATGGATAACTAATGTATGTAAAACTAATTGTAATATTGCAGAATGATTTGTTTTGACTGTATGTATTACATCTAGGTAATGTATGCATGGTAAAATGTCAAGTAAATTATTAATCCTGCGCATCATATTTTGCATTTAGTTTGGGTAATACTTGTATTGGGTCATAAATGCAATGGGCCAGTTAAAGTCTCACTCACTGTGCATTCACGGATATCTGTCTTTTTTAAAGGGATTCTTTGTGGCGATCATATACTGCTTCTGCAATGGAGAGGTGAGTGCATCAGAGAAAATAGCTTAATGGAGCCTTGTCAGCTTCAGGATAAGTTTACAGCTCCAGGAAAAAATACATATTTTATATATTCATATTAGCGCTGAATACTGTATATTGGTTCATTTGATATACTGGTTTAAATTTCCTGTACGGTACAAATTCTTCATATACTGTCGTACCGTAGTATAGCTGAAACATCTGTGCTGCTTCCATATGCAGCAAATTATATAATAATCTTGCTAGACGCACTTTGGATCAGTGTTACAGTCACATCTTCATAACACAATGTCCATCGATCCGCTTTCTGTAACCGCATGTCCTGTTCAGGGTCTGGGGGGGTCTGCAGTCTATCCTGGAGGCTGCGGGCTCAAGGCAGGGAACAACCCAGGATGGGGGGCCAGCCCATCGCAGGGCACAGTCACACACCAGTCACTCACACAGACACACCTATGGGCAATCTGGTAACTCACAGTTAATCTCAACATTGAAATGGTTTACTCATACCAGAGGTGTGAGGCAGCAGTGCTAACCGCTGTGTCACCGTGCTCCCCCATATCACAATAGTGTAGTATGTACAGTATAGCTTCTACTTCAGTCTGTGCCTGAAAAATTGGATTATATGTAATATAATTAGGTATGGAATTATATAATTAGTTATATAATTAATTATATAATTATAATTATTATATAATTAGGTATTCATATTGGTAAAACAAAATCCCTATCATTTATCATGATAGTAATTATTAAAGTCAATCTTATTAAGCAAACATGTTGTTACCAAGCCTAATATATTGTTTTGATCAATTAAAAATGTTGCTATCTATAATCTAGTAAAACTTCAAAAACAATCAAGTATACGGTTATAATGAATAAAACATTTTGCAATCGAGCTGAATATATTTTAATAATCTAAGAAAATGTTGGTTATGGTTATACTATCTAAGTGTAAAATATTTTTATTGAAATTTATAAAAAGGCACCTTTTTAAACATATTAGTAAATGTATTTTAATGATATATACACTTGAAAACACTTATTAGGTGAAAAGTGATATACCATGAAATTGCAGCGATCTTAAAAAGTACCGTGATACAAATTTTTGGTGCTACCGCCCATAACTTATACATGTATAGCATTTCTGATAAAGAAAAATTACACAAAATTAATAAATAATAATACAGAAATATGGCCATTCCTGCTATAGGCAGAGGAGCCTAGGGCCCTGAATTACCTGCATTGCGGAGTGAGTGAGAAAATCATCAGTTTTCTTGGTAGGGGGGGTCCCAAGTAACAATTTAATTAGGGCCCCTGAAAAGGTAGAGCTGGCCTTGATCACACGCGCTGCCATGTGTCGTTACGATTGTGACATGCAGGCGAGAGTGATGAGGGACTGAGACGGCCACTACATGCGATGCAGCTCGGGGCACGGACCGCACCTTGTGCTTCACTACAGCCATATTTGTGTCACGCTTACGCTTCACTAGTGCACTGCATTACTACAGCCCTGCGTCTCTCACTGATGGGAAACCGGCAACTTTCTGTCATGTCATTGTGATACAAATACCGTAATATGTAGGGATATATGAAGGATAGCCTGCTAACTCGCAGCTTCAGGGTTTCGGGTACAAATCGAAACGCTTCTGGTTCTGTGCAGTTTTCACATTTAGGTTGCTTGTTGGATTACTGAATTGCGTTTCCTTTATGTGTGTGTCATGCTGCGGACTGATTTCCCATCCAGGGTGTTCTCCAGCCATGTGCCACATGCTTTCTCAGTTAGGCTCCACCCTCTCTGACCATTATTTGTATAAGCAGTGGGAAGAAGGGTAAATGGTAGTGATTTCCATCTCTGTGTACTATTCTGTGCTTTAACAAACCAGGAGTAATTTACATAATGGGTGGAGATCCATGGAAGACAATATATTTTCTTTATTTCCGGGACAATTGAGTTTGCGAAAGCCAAGTACATGCTCTAAAAGCAGACAGAGCCGTGATCAATAGCAGTACTTTAGCCATCTTCCTAAATATCACTGTTAACGTTCAGTCAGTTTTTTGGTTTATCCAGTTACAAGCTCGGGGTATGGCACCTTGACCTAGTAACCATCGGGAATGATATTAGGTACTTCCTGGATGGAAGACATGTCTTAATCTGACTGTGAACACGCATTGCTCTGAAAAGAGAACCAAAATTCTTCATGTTCCGTGTCTGTATTCTGGTATACTTTTAGGTACAGGCAGAGATCAAGAAGTCGTGGAGCAGGAGGACGCTGGCTTTGGACTTTAAGCGGAAAGCGAGAAGCGGAAGCAGCACATACAGCTACGGTCCGATGGTGTCCCACACCAGCGTGACCAACGTGACTGCGAGGGGCCCCTTGGCCCTGCACCTCACCACCCGGCTGGGCCCCGTCTCCATCAACGGCCACCGGAACCTCCCGGGCTACGTCAAGAACGGCTCTGTCTCAGAGAACTCCATCCCCTCTTCCGGGCAGGAGGCGCACGTCCCAGAGGAGGTGCACCCAAACGGCACAGGGCCACGTGAGGAGGACAAGCCCCCTCCACTGGTGGAGGAGGAGAGGGAGACGGTCATGTGACTCCATTCCTGTGATCAGCAGTGAGCGCCAGTTATGAAGGGAGCTAAATCATTAGCTTCCTCCCCTCAGGATTTTACTTATCGATTGGCTGTGGCTTTTTGTCCAGCTAACTGTACTAGGATATTGCCTCTGGAAGAGCTGGGTTTTGCTCAGAATGGACCGTCTTTGTTTTGGCCAGCATGCAGTGTTCAGTGGACCATCATAACAGTCTTATTCACCTCTGGGTTGGTGTCTTCCAGAGCTTCTTTCACCAGCAATACTGGGCAGTCCTTCCAGTTTGTAAACACTGGCTCTGAAGTCAAAAAGGTCAACTAGGACTTGATCACATTCACTACCACACACGTTGACCTACCCTTGGTTATTTCCTAAGCTTTATAGCATTAACCAGTGTTTTCACTGACTGTTCATATCATTGGCTTTCCTTGGATCCTTCACTACGCGGTTGTTCCTTCTGTCACCTGATGACTGTGTGATGGGACAGAAATGACCAGATCTGTCATGCTTACATTCAGGTTCGCTCATCTCAGGCCTAAAGCAAAAAGCATTATGACATACTGTAAGATACAGTGCCTCATTGCACGTTTTCCTTGAGAAGGGTCATGGTCAGGTTAGTTCGGGGCAGATCAACAAAGGGATCATTTCCAAAAGCAACTGGATGTCACCATTGGAACCAAAAGTATACCAAAGGAATTCTGGGAAAGCTCAGCAGTTATTAGCGTTGGACAGATTTGTGAGTTACTCCGTGGCTTATCGTGTGCTGGAGCAGTGGACTGAAACCTCAGAGGATGTGTTTTTTATTAACCTTCGTCTAATTAATAATCCCTTGTCACAGACATACAGTAAGTTTGGAACATGGACCTCAGTACTGATTTCTGCACCAGTCCATCTACAGTACTGGCTCATTCGTTGCCACCAGACTTATGACCAAGAACTCGTTAAAAGGGAATGAAGCTATATGTATAACTAATGTTTAGTTAATTTTTAGTTAATGTTTAGTTAGCGTTGTCCTACTGTATGAGTACACTTCCAGTACTGTTCCATTGGCTCCAGGGTGATGTAATCATCTGTGATAGACCTTTCCAAATGGAGGCAAATTCTACACTTTGTTCTGCCTTGAGGCACCACCATTTTGCATTGGTGGTGCTGAAATATGAAATTGGAAGTTATTGTATGCTCACTGAGGCTCATCTACGAAATATATATTTCGATTTTAAACAGATTTGGGGCAATTGATAACTCACATTACAGTGACTCGAAACGGCTAAAATACCGGTGAATGTACAATGCATAGAACATTCGGTCAGTATTGGAGTTGTGACACACTGATGTTACATGTGTATTGGCTCTTAAGGAAGTTCTTCAAGGCAACAGAAGGCAAACTGAGGTATTTTATCATTATTGTTATTATTTCTAATCAAGCAGCCAAGTACCCCAGTAAAACTAATGGTTAAAACTGGAGTTTGTGTGTTAAACAGTGTTAGCTGTCAATCATTGAACAATGTAATCAAAATCAAACAAAAAAATCTGTTAAGAATGCTGAATTGTTCAAAGATTCTATTTTTTTTTTACTGTGACACTATAGTGACAACAAAAAAATATCATATTTGAGAAAATGATACAAAAGTTTCCTATGGTCCAGTGATATGCTGCTCTTGTATATATGTTAATTACTTACCTTTGAATCGCAGTCACTATGTTTACAAACATATCCATCTATTTGTCAGCTATTCAAATGTCAGCTTGTGGAGGGGCTTGTTTTAAAATAATGTACAGTTAAACAGGCTGGGGGGGGGATAAATATGTTTTTGCATTTGTTTAGATATTATTTTTTACATTAAGAAAAAATATATTTTGCAGTGGGCTAGAGAATAAGTGAGTGCTTTTTTTGCACAAGTTATTTATTTTAATGTCTTTCCTGACATCATTGTATTCTAATGTAAATAAAGAGAAGCAGTATTAACACTGAAATGATTTTTTCTGTACTTGGCAAAAGGAGGACTTTAATTCTGGATATATTCATGTAAAAAGGTGATCAGTAAATCATTAAGTACAATATTTGCTCCTCAAGTTGACTGACAGAAGTCATTCTAATCATCAGATTTTGGGTTTAATTATTAATTAGTGATGGCAATTTAGCTTGCTTCACAGCTTGCGGGAAGAATGACTCGAAAGCGGGCGTTAGATGAAAAGGGAGTTTTATTAACTGAACAGGAGCAGGCAAACAAACGAGAGCAGGAGGAGTCAAAGCAAGAAGGCAAGTACAGGGAAGGACATGGAGAGACGGGAGGAGCATCATCAGTGACTGCACTGGGGGCGACAAGACAGCAGGTACTTAAATGCAAAGACTAAGGAGGGGCAACAAGCAACAGGTGTGGCTCATCAGGGCCTCGTTAGGGAGGAGACAGGCAGACATGATGGGCAAGACCCTTAAAACCTACAATGAAGTATGTATTAATTGTCATTATAAGTACGAGCAGTTCAGTCACATATTTTCTTCCCTGACTTTCTCCTGGAAATCAAATTAAGGACTAACAACAGGTCCAGTGAGGTCATTCTAATGTTTGTGCACCGGGTGACCCTAGCACACACAGTGCCATTTTATTGCTTAACGCTTGAAAGAAATGTTCGTAACATTGTTACCAACGTGCAGTAAGCATACATTGTTAAAGGGGCTCACAGCCTTATTTGCGTGACCCGAAGATGCTGGTATGCAGCCAAGGATAAGCTACATTCTGCCAGGCTGATGCAACCTGTAAGTCGTTCACTGACAGGAGACATTGTTGGAGAGTTCTGCCGGAGTATTATTTTTATTTATTTTGTGTTGTCCAAAATCCAGGGAGAGTCATAAACTTTGGTTAAATAGGTAACTTATTTTGTTATATTCATATACAGTGTTACCTCGGTTCTCGAACTTAATCCGTTCTGGACTCCGGATCGAATATTAAAAAGTTTGAGTTCTCATCGATATTTTTCCCATAAGAAATAATGAAAAACCAAATAATTGGTTCCTGGCCCCACAATTTTAGCTTTTAAACAAGAAGAGAATTTTTTTTTTAATGGCTTCCAAAACAATAAAAATCTTATTCCAAAATTACCCATATGTCCTGCACAGATTGTCTACTCCTTCCATGTGCCACGCCCCCTCATTAACCTCGTGTGGAATCCCCATGTGATCAGTTGTTTCTGGTTGCTGTCATTAGTCCTCTGTCTTAAGTCCATGTTTCAGTTTGTTTCCTCAGTTCATTGAGTGACTGGGTGAGTCATTGGGTGAGTTCCACTTGCTTACAGCGTTGGCTAAAAGCAATGCATTCTGATCCTGACACAATGCATTACAGTTACATTCATACGACCGCTCACCCAGCTGCACAAACTGGAACCTCCTCCCTGATGTCACACCTTTGCCCTTATTAGCTGAAGAGTTCAGTTACACGCATGACGTTTCTATCTCAGGAAATTCCAGTGCGTAATCTGATATTTCTCCCAAATATCACGTTAGGTAGTGAGAACTGGTTTTCAATTAATTTACCTGGTAAAATAAAGTTTAAATAAATGACATAAATGCTCTAATAGTACACATATGTTAGTGGTTTATTTATTGTTAGATACTGTAATGTTGCGCTGAATTATTTGGTTAATCGTCCAGTCTGTGAAGAAGGCATTCAAGTAACAATTGCATTGTAGTATGACTCATTTTACATTACAATTTATATTAGGTCAATGTTCACGGTTCAACTTCTGATATTCAGAACGAGTTCTAGGACAAACTGATCTGTTCGACTTTCAAGAAATTGGAATTCTAGTGAGTTTGAGAACCGAGGTACCACTGTGTATATATTTTTAAACTTGTTTAGACAAGCGTTGGTGACTGCTTTGACTGGGCCGATTCTATTTTCACATCCTTGTGCTCGAACAAATCTGATTACTTATGACTATTGGAAGCAAAACACACTGAAATTCTACTAGCGTATATTTTCATTTAACCTGTCTGACACCATCTCTGTCACATCTGGGCCACCAATGACAATACTGTGCTGGGTCATGGGGGTAGTGGAGGGGGGGGGGGGGTATTACAGAAAAGTGCAACCTTCAGCTTTTTATGTGTCTCAGTGTTTGATTGCCAATGTAAGGATCAAATTAATTTTAGGATATAATCTAATCAGGTCCAGACAGAACATATTCCCATTTGTCCCAGGTTAGCCTAATTAATGGAGAATTGTGTGAAGCTGTCTTCACTCTGTAGCTCTGCTGGTGCCTGAAATTAAATAGCATGTACATAAAGTGTAAAATGTGCTCCAATTTGAGATATGTCAAATGTGGTGTATATTATTACAGTATTGCAGCACATTAAAGACAAGATTTAATCTTCGCTCCCTCTGGTAAATCCATTCTGCTGTAAAACAGATTTTCTGTGCTAGTTAACTGAAGATGTTCTGGATATAATCGGTCCATGGTAAACCAAATTAACATTCAGCATTTTGTGTTTTATTCCTCTTTTTTGTAAAATAAATATTGTCTGTACCATGGCAACCTCAAAACGCTAGTTAACGTAATGATTGATACAGACTCAGATATGGAAGGTGGTGAATATGACCGCAATAATGCAGCCAGTATAAAAAGGACTTCGAATTTCTCAAATGACTGCATGGTTTAACATTATTATGTTTTTGTTTATCTAAATTTTTAATGAAAATTATATACAGGTCAAATTTTTGTTAAGGGTTATGCGATTGTCATTACCATAGCTTCGTTGAGCAGATGTTTCCAATTGTTAATTTTTTAAAAGATATTTTTATAATAAGATAGATATACGGTTTAATTCTGTTTTACCTAATATTATAATTAACATTACATTTATTTTACCCATTGGGGTCTACATGTCACTGATATGTTGAATATACTATTGCAATATGCTCACATCTCGCCAACATACAAACACCTCTCTTTTCTAGGATACTGAATGGACTATTCCAATTTCTTGATCATTGTTTTCACATGTGCCCTGTTACTTGTTACATTTAAACCCTTGTGCCTTTTCTTTAACTGCAGAGTTTCTTGTTTGGATTGTAGTCTGAAAATTACTTCTGGGTTATCATTTGGATTCTTACAATTTGAAGTTCTTCCTGTGTTAGGAAAGACTTTGCCATGGATAAGGACCAGAGTTCGTAGGCTTAAACACTGCCAGTAAGATGCAAGTTTTGTTGTTAGGACATCGGCTATGAGATATCAGCCAATCCCTAAACGGACTAGGATCGGATACAGACTACTAACCCTAACAAATGTAATTTATGCTCATAGATACTCCCAAGTTTGATGTAGTGTTAGACCTGCCACAATTCATGTCGTACAATCCTATCATCTTGTAAGATTTTTTCAAAAAAGCTTGGAAATATAGACATTCACTCAGTGGCTGTCATTGTCTAATTGGATTCAGTTGATGAGCCAGTGGGAAGTTTCTTATGATTTAATGGTTCTGAAGATGTGCAGTAATTGCTTGGGGTTAGGAATGCGTTTCCTAGTGTTTCATTCTACCTGCATGATCTACGTGCACTGAGAAATCTAATAAGTCTCCCTAAGTAGCAAGACATTTCACTTCCCCTCGGAATTGAATCTCTCTTTGTCCGTGCCTCAGTCCCAAGACATGGAAAAGTACATTCAGACAGCACTGGGCAAGGGATTAACTCAGCCATTTACCTCTCTTATTACTCCCAGTTTCTTATTTGTGGAGCTGAAGGCTGGTGATCTTCGCCCATGTATCAAAAGAAGAGAATCATAGTTAAATGGCATTATTCATAGTCCTGGCCCCAGCAGCCCTCAGACAACTAAGGAGAGCAAAGCTTTCAAAATGTTGAATATACAAAGTATGGATAATCTGATACAGATTCATGAAGGGGATAAATGGAAGACCAATTTTCAGTGCCTATTATGAATATCTGGTGATGCCTTATGACCTTGTAAATCCACTTTTGGTATCTCAGGCTTTCATCAGCTGGGTTCTGCATTAGTAGCAGGGGAGAGTACTTTTTATCTACATTCATGATATATTAGTCTATTTTGACCTTTTCAAATGATTATGAAAGCCAATTTCTGTATAATACTCCAGAAGCTAGCCAGAAATCCATCCATTATCTATCCGTCCATTCATCCATTATGTGCTGCTTATTCAGGGTCGGGTTGTGGGGGCAGCAGTCTAAGCAAGGATGTCCTGACCTCCCTCTCCAGAGCCACCTTCTCCAGCTCCTCCGTGGAATACCAAAGCATTACCAGGTCAGCTGAGACATATAATCTCTCCAGCATGTCCTTGGTGTCCCTCGGGGTCTCCTCCTGGTTGGACATGCCCAAAACGCCTCCCCAGGGAGGCATCCAAGAGGCATTCTAGATTGATGCCCGAACCACCTCAACTGGCTCTTTTTCATACTAAGGAGCAGGGGCTCTACTCTGAGTCCCTCCCGATTGACTGAGCTCCTCAGCCTCTCTCTAAGGGAGAGCCCAGACAGCCTGTGAAAGAAGCTCATTTCGGCCACTTGTATTCCCAGTGTTGTTCTTTCGGTCACTACCCAAAGCTTATGACCATAGGTGAGAGTAGGGGCATAAATTGACTGGTAAATGGAGAGCTTTACCTTCCAGCTCAGCTCTGTCTGATCACCCACAGGCTCCGTTCCAGCCATAGATCTTCCCGGGTGGCTAAGGAGTGTAATTCCCCTGAAGTTGGCATATATCCTCCAGTCTTCTTCCTTAAAGATTAATACCACTACCTCAGTCTGCCAATGTAAAGGCACTGTCCCCAGCTTACACACAGTGTTGGACAGGCATTTCAGCCAAGACAGCCCAACAGCATGAAGAGCTTTCAGGAACTCAGGATGAATCTACCCCCGTCCACCCCCAGAGCCTTACCACCAAAGAGTTTTTGATGACTTCAGTGACCTCTGCTATAGACATGGATAAGTGATCCTCTCCCTCTGATTCTACTTCCTCCAAGGAGGGCATATCAGTGAGATTCAGCAAGTCTTCAAAATACTCCTACCTCTACCTGACTATATCCCCATTTTTGGTCAACAGTTCACCATCCCAGCATGGCTTAAAGCCCTGCTTCCCGCCCAAGTCGCCTGACCGTTTGCCAGTGTCTTTTTGAAGTCAACAGAAGGTCATCTTACATGATCCCACTAAACTCCTCCCACGCCTGAGTTATTGCTTCAGCATCTGCCAAAGCTGCATCACGAGTCCCTCAATCTAATCAAGCTCTGAAGGCCTCCTTCTCTGGTTCCAGGTGCACTTCTAAATACCCTTATTGTGAACATGGTGTTTGTTATGGACAGACTGGTTAGAACAGAATACCAATAACAGAGCACCATTTAGGTTCAGATTAGACCTGCTGTTCCACCCAGTCACCCCCTTCCAGGTCTCATTGTCGCTACCCCCAGTAGAACAATGGAGTTCCCAGTGGGTGTGCCATCCTGTGCCCCCTCCAAGGTCTCTTAGAAGGCTGGATGCTTTGAGCTGGTGTTCGGTGTGTATGTCCCCCAACCTGAAGTAGAAGGGAAGTGACCCTGTCTTTTACTGGGGTAAACTTCAATGTACAGGTACTGGACCAGGGGGGTATAAGTAGGCCTATACCTGCCCGTCCGGTGTCCTTCACCAGGGGCAACTCCAGACCAGAATAAGGTCCAGGCTCTGTCCCGAGTTTGGTTCCACAGTCTAACCTGTACTGTATGTTGAGGTAAGCCTGACTATATCTAGTCCGTATCGCTCATCCTTCCACACCAGTTCAGGCTCCTATCCAACTACAGTGATTAGCCAAAAATCCATCCATCCATCCATTTTCCAAACCGCTTATCCTTACTGGGTCGCGGGGGGTCCGGAGCCTATCCCGGAAG
>JABFDZ020000084.1:3358061-3368714 GCA_019775955.2 Pollimyrus isidori
GTGTGTGTGTGTGTGTGTGTGTGTGTGTCTGCATTAGACCCTTCTCTCTGGAGCAAGACCTGTAAGACAATATAGATATAATTGTCTGTTCATGGTGCCATTTAGTTTGATTTGCTGGTTTACTAAAAAGCCCCTTGACTGAACTGCCTTATCCAGATCCTATTTGATGTAGGGAAAGCAAAGAAGAGCCATAATGGGATATTAAATCATTCCCAGTAAACTTTTCCCTCTAAATCATTACCATATTTGCCTAATTAAGGGTTAACGACATTGAAACTATATAATTTACATCCAGGAAAATGAAGAATACAGTTATAGAAAAGAGGAAAGAAGGGATTAGAAGCAAGGGAACATTCACAGGCTCTTTGCTGGCTGTAACGGAACTTTTAACAGGAAATGAAACAGAGATTATATTAGGAATTACACGCAGTCTCTCTGGTCCATAATCCTGTGGTGTATGGCTGTCGGCACAGCAATGGGGAGGGACAAAACACAGCAGAGTGGAAGAAAGAGTGCCATCCGGCGTAGCGTGGTTATAGGTGGAAGTCGGCTCGTCCATCCAGCCAAAGGGCTGTAAGTGCCCATATATTCAGAGGGACTTCGGGAAGCGGAGGGTGTCGCAGGATGAGGTAGAGGGAGGGGTAGGCATTAGGAGAGAGAGGGACCAAGAAAAGGACACAAAAGATCAGGTTTAAGGACACAACGCAATTTGTGTTGTTTCTGTATCTAGTGACTGTAGGTTGGATTACACTGCTTTGTTCCCTCCTACTTTTACTTTGTTAGAGCCTTGATACTTGTCATTTGATTACCGGCCCCCTCATCCTCTGTGACTCTGCACTGACATAATGTGATTTGTTTGTATTACATCTTTGCCCGGAAGGACCATGGAAATGGCGAGTTCAGTACACGTGCTTGGCCAGGATGACCTCCGGACCCTCCCACAAGCACCGCTCTGGATGAGAGGGTGGCGAATGGATGTGAAGTAAAATATCAAGTAGTGGATGAAGACAGGAGGTCCGGGGATGACTTCCGGTCTGGGGAAGGTGGTATGGTCTGATGCACTACTGATGTCATGGTACAGCTGTCCAAATAGCCCTTCAATACTTCAAATGACCACAATTTCATTAGGGACGCAATTTTGTCTAATGTATTTTCTGCATTTGTATTTAGTAGTACTTTATTATAATTATTTGGTTTTATCGAGGCCCAGTTTAAAAGCGCAGATAATCAGCTTGAGCCCAAATTAATCAGTCTGGTTTGTACCTTTCTGTTTGCTTTTGAACAAATACTGTAAATCTGTAACAGCATACACAAAACAGCAGTACTGTATAATTATACTCCTTGAAATACAGTAAATGAAACTCACCTCTGATTTCTCAAATTTCAATTAGTCCTAACCACTTATTCTTGGTCAGGGTCATGGGGCAAAGTTTGTAAGAGCATATTGGAAATAAGCGTAGCTAATAATTGTAATTATTTACAACAATATTCCAGGCAGGACAAATACTGGTCATCAGAATTATTTTTTTCATTGTTAGTAACATAGGCTAGTCCCTGTTTCAATATATGAATTTTCTTTATTTCTTAGTCCTGTATTTTTCTGGATACACCCTGCCAGTGGTTTTTGAAGCTGATAAATGCTGCTGTTTCATTAAATTTGCGTAGGAAAAAAGTCCCTGGATTTGCACAGATTTAGAGAACTTGGGGACTGAAAAGTAATTCCAGAGCCATAAGGAGCGTGATGTCATTATGTGCCAGCGATTGAATTAAAATATTTCTAACACCTGGGAGTCCTTGCTAACAGCCGTAATTACACAGCGCATCCTCATTAAAGTAATTACTCGTTCTACTTTCATCAGTGAGCCATGACATAATTCACAGGCAGAGGAGAGTCATACAATGTAAGCAGAAACCTTTTTATTTCTGTTTATCGTCGGCCACTTACCTCCAGGCACCTCTGTGAGCTCATTAAGTGGAGGCACCGTCTCTAAAGTGTCAGCGTACACCTTAGCTGCCTGCCGCTGCGCGTGCCTCGCCTCGATCTCTTTCTTGGTCCTGGGGATCCGGCATTTGAAGATGCAGCAAAGCGTTATCACTGAGGACAGACGTGGCAGGGCGATATCAATTCGGATTTTTTATTAGGGTTTTATTTATAACAAAAGAAGTTGGTAAATTAACTGATTTAGCGAACATTGAGGCTAACTGTTCATTAATTGCACCTATAACATGAAAGTGTATCAGACCAATCCTATTATGCTCCAGATGATTTAAGTGCCTTTGGAATCATTCTAAATGCAGCCCTCTTGTCTCCACTATGTGTACTGTCTGCACATCTTGTCTCTTTGGCACTAAATGCATGTCCGTCCGTTTGTGTTCTTGCTGCTGCGTGCACCAGAATTCCCTCCTGGGATCACTTAAGTGCATCTTAGTCTTAGACATCGGCAAGCAAAATAGCTGCTTAGTTAGCAAAGTTAGTGCAGTTGGCTATATTTATTATTCAAATTATAGACATTATTTCACCACAGAATTCAATCAAACTGGTTAATGGGCAACCCTTCAATATCACATTGACCTGTGACCTAACTGTCATTAAGTAAATATGATTAACATTACTGCTAGCACCATTAGGATATATAGGTCCTATATTTTTAGTATTGTTTATTACCAAATCTATTTTGAATGTCATATTATATAAGCTGGTTTGCCCTCATTTAATTACATTGAATCCTAGTTTATACCTCTTTTATAGCTTTTGTATCTAAACTGACATATTTATTCATGTAATACTTGTTTAAAAGGTTGTTACTTACCTATTGCCAGAATAAACATGGAAAAAACTCCAATAACTTGCCATAGCCGCAGCCCCCAGAAAACAACGGTTTCTGAAGTAATGGGGTCCGGCTTCTTTGGGGGCGCAGTGCTGAAGAGCTAAGAAACACGCTGAGGTCAGCGAGTCGCCTTGAAAACTCTCACAGCTACCGCAGGGTAATTTGAACGAATAGCTACACTTTAAAGCTAGGTATTTATGTTATCGTCTCTCTCACTGAACCGAGATCTCGGTACCCGTTGTGCTGAGCAGAACCACTTGTTATACATATGCACGCTGATATATCATTTACTATACGGTACTGTGCAAAAGTCTTAGGCAACTAAAGAAATGTTTAAATGATCTTCATGTCAATGAAAAACTATGCTGTTACGTTCAAAGCATGTTAGCTTAGCCGTTTCAGATCTTCTGCTACAACTATGCCAGTGTTCGGAGTACAGAGACATGCATTTTTTGACTCGACCACTAGCTCACCTCATATAGCGAATCAATCTCATTGACTTTTTGTTAAACAACTAAATTAATTAATTAAGCTAGCTGGTGGTGAAATTGAATAAATTCATGGAATGGCTGAGGTGCCCCCAAGGAGAGGTTTTTAGAACTGAACCGGTGATCATATAGCGGTCCGACTTGATAATAGTAACTTCTTGGAGAACAGGACAAATTATTACTAGTTTTTGTGCTACTCTTCATTTGCATATGTTCTAAAGCTAAATTCTGTTTTCATTCTAAACAGAACTCCACTTACTATTAAAACATTTACAATGTACCGTGTCCTTCTAAAATCGAGTCGTTTGGTTTAAGTTCAATGTAAACTTAGTAGATATGAGTTGTTTGACATAATGGAAGTTCTCATATTCTCCCACAATGTGGCCCTGACATGTTAAAATAAGGTATCAAAATTCACAATCAACACAATCCTGAAGCTGTCTTTCAAATGATTGGAACCTGTCTGTGGAACCAGTGATCCACTCCTATGCAGGTAGAATGAGCTTGAACACAAAAGCTAATCTGTCATGTGCTGTATTGCCTGCACTAAGTCGTCGTCCCCCCACCAAATCCAATAAACATTCTGCAATGTCTTGCTTCCGATCTATGTTGCTTGGCCTAATAGGAGGCATGGATTGACATTCTCTGTGAGCAACAGCTGCTGCTGCTTTTGCAGAAACTACGATATGAACAACATTTAGATTATTGATTTTACGGGTGTTTTAGCTGTATTGATGGTGGATCAATATAAATGAGCAAAAGTGAGCAGAGTGAACTTTAGTCAATAGCTGAATGTTATTTTGTCCTCATTCTGACGGCCCTTTGTGTAGATATGATGCAACATTTGTGATTCATGGCATTGTACAATACGTACATATACTACGTTCTCTTACATTGTTATACAGGTATATGCTATAACACTATTATATCTAAGTTTTTTAAAGGGAAATATGTGACCGTGGTGAGATTGTCTAAGTCAGCTGCCCCAAACTAGCCTTGCAAGCACTAGCTTATCTATGAAAGATTCTTTCTTCTGTCTGTCAAAAAGAAGAGTTCAGCAGGCTGAGTTATTTCATTTAAAACAAAAAGGAAAGCATGCGTGTCCAACATCACCCTGTGCGACATTCAAAAATAAACACAAATATCAAAAAAAAAGAAAATCTCCACAGACTTTTCTCGTTGTTTACATCTACTCCGTCTTTCGAGAAGATTCCCAGCTTAGCTTAAACTGAGTGAGAACTTACTGCTCAGTCACGCATGATTAGCAAAATGAAATGAACCTGAAACTGGCACCAGAGAGTCCCATTTCAGCTAAATAACTCCATCGCCATCGATATTTCAATTATATGCAAGATGACAGACAGGCAAGCTTTTCCTGCATCAAGGAAGCTTATAGAGATAAACGGCGTCTTTCTGGACGTTATGGTTTAGTTTGTCATATTTGGGCTACATTCTGAAGCAGCGAGGTGGCAGAACGTCCAAATTAAAGCTCTGCTTTGAAGCCACTTCTGAGTAAACAAGTCTAATTGTGTTACAGACAGAAACTGTTTATGTACTTTGGATAATCCATTGCCAGCCCCAAAGCAAGTTTGCATACATTACATAAAAGCTGTGGTATATGGCTTTGAACTGGAAATAAAAATAAATTGTAAAAGTCTAAAAAGATACGGTGTTCACATATGGCCCAAAGCATCAACAGCTCAGCCGTAAATGCCATTCTGTTGTACTGTCTGTCATACTGTCTTCCATATTAGTGTCCTCATTATAATTTTTAAATGAAGAACTTCCAAAATATTTGTTTCCAATATAAACCATGTCAGTGGATTACAGTGAAGTTAATTACAATAAGAGTAAGTAAACATATATTCCAGTTTTCAGAGACATTTATGACCAATTCAGCATTTTATTTATTTGAATCCCTAGCCATCTGATAAGCAATTTAAATAAATTCCTATATCCATCCCATGAATGTGACTTTCTAATCTTGTTCGTACAGGCTTGAATTAAACCTCTTTTTTTGCCTTTTTGACGCTACTTGAGGCCCGTCTGTAATATTACTCATATACAAAATGGTTTGCTCTCAGATTCATGCAGAATCACACTGCGAAGCCATTGTTTGTTTCGCGCAATGGGAGCAAACGTATTGAAGATAAGTAGAGAACGAAGTAACGGCTTCTCTGTAAAGGTGGAAAGTACATTTGTCCCTGTGTTTAAGTGCCTACAGTAACTGGGACCATCTTAAAGAGGCTTTGCACCCAGCTGCCGGTAACCTGATGACTCCCAGCCCTCAGTGACAATGATGAGCTCCTGCTTACCTCTGGGTCCGGGGTCTGAGGCACTGTGGAGCGCACGCAGAAGGATAGAAACACCGCCAGCCATCCCAAAGCCGGCCTCTGCGGCTCTCCCCTCACCATTTCCTCCCCGGCTCTCCGCCGGACATGGACACTGGCCCCCCTTCCTCTGTTTGTGCCTGTCCACCGAGCTACGCACCGCACCCAGCCCGGGGGCTGGCCCGTCCGTAAGAGGCCATTAATTAATCAGCAAGGCCGGTGTCACTTACTCTGCCAGCCTCTTTCCCAGGCTCCTATGGCTGGGTGGGGGGGTGGGAACTGTATGCAGAGGGCCAGGTTTGGGGTAGAGCAGGAATGGGGACAGGAACACCATCACATCCGGCTCAGCAGCAGCACCAGAACTACACTATGTGGGCAAAAGTGTTGGGACACTAGCCTTACCAACATCTCACTCTAATGAAAGGGTATTAATATGAAATTGGTTAAGTCTTAGTTGCTATAGTCACCTGTACTCTTCTAGGGAGGCTTTCCATTAGATGATGGAATATCTCTGGTGGGATTTGTTGCCATTCAAGGTGATAAAGTCCCTTTCTCTCAGCTTTCTTTGAGATGTCGGCACTTCATAAACACTTGTGGTTAACCAGGCCAGCTCTAGCAGGACAGTCTGTCTTTGCCATAAAAATTTTAGGGAATTTAATCCCAAAAACTTATTTCCACTATATTTTGAGCCCTACCACAAAAGGACCTGCTGAAATCATTTCAGTGATTCTTTCATTGACACAGGTGAGAGTGTTGATGAGGACATAGTTGGAGATCACTTTGTCATGCTGAATAAGTTAGACTAGCAGGCTAGATGTTTTAAAAGGAGGGTGGTGCTTAGAATCTCTTAACCATGGTTACCTGCAAGGAAACACATGCAGTCATCAGACTTCACAGGGAAGGATATCCCTGCTAGTAAGATTGCACCTACATCTAAAGTAGAGAGATTTAATTGTTATGAAGAAGGCTTCAGGGTGTCCAAGAAAGTCCAGCAAGCACCAGGACTGTCTCCTAAAGTTGATTCATCTGTGGGATTGGGGCACCACCAGTGCTCAGGAAGGGCAGCAGGTAGGTGTGAGTGCAACTTTATGCACAGTGAGGTGAAGACTTTTGGAGCATGGCCTGGTGTCAAGAAGAGCAGCAAAGAAGCCTCTTCTTTCCAAGAAAAACCTCAAGGATAGACTGATATTCTGCAAAAGCTACAGGGTTTAGATGACTGAGGACTGGGGTAAAGTCATTTTCTCGGATGAATCCCCTTTCCAATCATTTGGGGCATGCAGAAAAAAGATCGTCCGGAGAAGACAAGATGAGCACTACCATCAGTCCTGTGTCATGCCAACAGTAAAGCATCCTGAGGGCATTCATATGTGGGGTTGATCTCAGGCAAGGCAGTGGGCTCATTTTGCCTAAGAATACAGCCATGAATAAAGAATGGTACCAAATCTTCCTCCGAGAGCAACTTCTCCCAACCATCCAAGAACAATTTTGTGACTAACAATTTAAAGCAGCATGATTTCCCAGCATGATGGGGCACTGCACCATAAGGCAAAAGTGATAACTACTGTAAGTGGCTCAGGGAACAAAACAACACTTTGGGTCCATGGCCAGGAAACTCCCCAGACCTTAATCCCATTAACAACTTGTGGTCAATCCTTAAGAGGTGGGTGGACAAACGAAACCCCACAAATTCTGACAAACTCCAGGCAATGATTATACAAGAATAAGGTGCCATCAGTCAGGATTTGGCCCAGATAATGATTGACAGCATGCCAGAGTGAATTGCAGAGGTCTTGAAAAAGAAAGGCCAACACCGCAAATATTGACTCCTTACATAAACTAAATGTAATTGTAAATAAAAGCCTTTGACACTTATGAAATGCTTGTAATTATACTTCAGTATCCCACAGAAACATCTGACAAAGATCTACAAACACTGAAGCAGCAAACCTTGTGAAAGCCAACACTTGGGTCATTCTCAAAACCTTTGACCACGACTGTAAGTTTTCGAGGACTATGTTGGTTGCAAACCAGTACCCCACTGGCCCAGTGCAGGTCTCCAAGCCTGCTAGACGCTATGGGGAATTTGGTCTCCAAAGTGAGGTTTGAAGGGGCTTTCCCGTCATTTGTCCCAACCTGTTTTGCCACGCATAACTATGTCCCATTCCTCGAGTATCCTGCTCTTCCACCCCGGCCTGGCAAAGTCTCCCTCGGGGGGCCCTCCTCAGGCTCCACGTCCAATGCCAGGCCGCGCTCTGGGATTCCCCCTAATTGGAAGAGACACCCGCGGCCTGGTGCAGTCTGGCCTCCCATGCCTGTTTCCATTCTTGCAAAGCCGTCCTGTCATTTTGGTGAGCTAAAAATACTTTAACTGGAACAGGCACGCCTTCACCTCCGGACCTGTTGTCTCTCATGTGGCGATGATGTTTACACAAAAACAAAATGAAAACATCACATTTTTAACAAGAAGCACCATGCGGGCTGGTGTCCAGCCTTCAGTGTTGGTTTGTGTTTTTCTTACGTTACATTTTTCCTTTCATTTAAATGCATTGCTCTTTTATTCATTTAAGAATGACTTTCTTTCTGATGGCTATACAGCGTCCATGTACTGTAAAGATGGTCAAAGAAGATCATAATTCCGTGTCTTATCAAGGACTCCTCCAAATCATTGGTGGATTTTAATGACAAATTATAAAGAGAAAATTGCAACATGTTGTACAGGAGAGTCAAAAATATGATACTGTATTCGGGTAATTGCTAGGTACCAATGTTAAAGTATTTACACTTTAATGGTTGCAATTTTATTTCAAATTTGCATTTTTCAAAAGAGTTTAACGTCGCTTTTAACTTAAACTGTTACCTGATTTGATTTGCTATTTGACTCTTACAGGCCTATTCAAATTATATTAAATAAAAAATTTTATATAATATAATTTAAACTTTACTTAAGCATTTACAAAGAAAACTGGGCAAATAATCATTGCTTAGAATTGTAGTGACCCAGCATGAGAAAAGGTTAAAGACCTGAGTTAACCTAAACAGTGACGTATCCGTGGGAACTGATCAGCCACCCTAAACTGTCAAATGTCTCTGCTAATGAAGTCCAGCAGTCTTTGATTAGAATGCCGTCCTTATTAGGGTTTAAATGTGGGTGTGGGAAGTCTTTTTTTTTTTTTTTAATGGTTGTTGGGTTTGAGTTGAACTTTGAACGTAGAATTGTGGGCTTTCATTTAGTTTTGTTTTAGCGCTGTTGGCATTGGTGAGTGTTGAGGGTCATATTAAATTTCAGCCTAGCTTATTCCTCCAGCAAGTCTCTGTTTAAACTACCTCAGTTTCATTTGCCGAGGGGCTACTGCTCTTTATATTGCAATTATTCTTTTAATTAAAAATCCTTGGCATTTCCCTGTGAGGTACTATAAATCTAATAATTTTGAGCAAGGGTGCTGATTTAGACCTGCTGGAAATAAATGTTTAGTCGCATGCAGAGACACTTGTACGGCAGGCAATACAAATAAGGAATGCTTCCCAGAGAAGATTCATTGTCCTCAGTTGCTTTTGCAAAGTGTCTGCAATAGCATGTGATTTAAAATTTAAATATTGAAACTCCTTTCTGCTGGTGTAGATGTCTGTGGTATAATCTTATCCTGCAGATGTCGTGTATGGTTTCCTGACCACCTTAAGGTGCAATGTAGATGCCTTAAATAAAGGGCTCCGCCCCGGGCTGGTATTGTCCTGCCATATTCCACTGACCTTTTCATAAAAGCCGCTCTGTTTCATATGACACCATGACATGGGGTGTGTTTTCTGTTAATTTTAGACCATTAAAAACTGAAACTGCCTGCACACATTCCTTACCAAGAATATTTATACACTTTGTTGAAGTCTTGCTTTTCTAACAACAAACAAAATGGAATATGAGGCTGTGTTAGAAAACAAAATGCTAGTTATAGGTCATTTGAGCATTCACACTTGGTTAAAAGCCTACGGGCTTTGTGACTCTGCTGAATGATGCGTATGATTGGTCAAACCTGTGGCCTGTACTACGGATTTAAGGCAGCCTGGGCAAAACGTAAGTGAGGAAATATAAAGTCAATTTAAACTGTGGTACCTTAAATCCAACAAGTTAACGCAATAAGCCAGTAGCCCTGCTTTGTAATGCAGGCCACTGGTTGAACTTCAATGTGGAAAAAGAAAAGGTGAACATATGTCTGTTTTAGCATTGTTACAGCTGTGATTCAAAATGGAACCTGGAGTAACTTTGGCAACATCAGCCTCTCCATCTTATTTCCTTGTCAGATTGTGGGTCGCTTTCAATTAGTCTCGATGACTGAATAACCGTGCCCGTCTTGCCTGAGAAAACATGGTCTGTTCCCAGAAGGTTCACATCAAAGTTCAAGAAATATTAAAAACACAGGAACAAAGGCTGCCACAAGCAAACACCCTTTACATCCATTTTAGTAGCTAAATGTCACTCATGGCTGTGAGACTAGCCAAGTCCACTGCTAGCCGGCTACCTGCGGAGGGTCCTGTTTACACGGCCTGCAATGTGGAATATGCTAACACGTACATTTCCTTTTTGTTTTATTTTTCATGTTATTGATGTCAGGTAGGCGGAGTAGGTCCGCGGCCTTCGGTCGCCTGACACAAACCGCTGGTTGCTCGCCATGGAAACCGGTCTTTTAGCACTAGGCAGGACACTGCGCTGGTGCTCGCTGGGTGCTTGGGGCTCGTATGTCTGATCACGGGGAGGTTTGTTTTAGCACCTGTGGATTCTGTGCCTGGCAGCTGCTGGAGTCCTTATTTCTTAATGAAGATTCCCTGCTGGGCTGAAGTTTGCTTGTATTTCTAATACTGGAAAAAATCTGGGTTCTGGAATTCTTCCATCTGAATATTGCCAAGAATTTAAATCGAGGGGAAAAAACCAATATAAGTTCTATATCTTTTATTTTAGAATTTAAATTAAGTACTAGAGGTCATGAGTGAAACATTTGCTGTTTTTGTGTGAAGGTA
>JABFDZ020000084.1:3370482-3382915 GCA_019775955.2 Pollimyrus isidori
ATCCATTAATGGACCAGCATCCATTTCCATCAAAATGCTCCTTAAGACTTGTACCCCATCTCACCCTCTTTGGTCAGCCTCTTGGACATTCCTCCACCACACAAGAAGTGTCACGCCACATGTGTGGTCCTGCAGTGATGGAATGAGCTGTGGAATGCCATCCAATAATCAGGTTCCCTCTCCATCCCTCTCCATCTTCAAGAAATGCCTCAAGACCCATCTGTTCCAAGAATTCCACTACTAACCTGATGCATGTCCCTGTTCCCTGAATGCTCTTAATGTCGCACGTCTTGTCATTGATTTTGTTCTTTCCTGGACAATATTGTGTAGCTCCAGCTCCAATCCTCCTCAAACTCGTACTACCTGGGTGTTCACTAGAAGCTCAGCCTAGCTGCACTTATGCCAAATCGACTCCTTGACACCATGTATGTTTTGTAAAGTGCTACTTGCTTCACTTAAACATCTTCAATGTGCAAAAAAAAAACAGGCCATAGGTGCCTGACGCTTGGGTTTTATCTCAATCCTGCTGTCGAGAATCAAACACCAGGATATACAAAAATAACACAGGTGGAAATGGAAATGTCTGGAGTTTGCTGGTGATCATAATTAAAGCATTGAACACCGGTTCTTTTACATAAGGTGCAGTGTCTCCATGTCTGGATGACGTTCATCGAAGAAGATTGTTCAGAATGAATTCTGCAGAGAACCATGCTGCTTCTTCAGAGATGTTAGAGCTCAGCGCACAATGTTTGATTGATAGACCCCCGAGGCCCTTCGGCGTGTGCGTGGAGAAGCCTGCATCACATTTTGCGAATGGCTAATGCCTGCATCCATCACATTTTTGGATTGGCTAATGCAAACGAGACCCTTGTAAATGGTGTGTTTGCATATGGTGCAAGGTTCACAAATACTGGACAGGCTTTTAGCTACAATTATGTGAAAAAGAAAGTGCACTCGCTATCTGTTATATGGTCACTCGCTATCTGTTATATGGTTTTACATAACAGGACAAAAAAAATCATCTGGTCCTTACCAGGCCCTAAAAATATTTAAATCTAACATCAGGTGTAAAGCAACACAAAACAGATCCACTGTGTCATTATTTGACAAAAATGAAGCCAAAATGGACAAGCCTTGTGTGTAAAACTAAGTACACCACATGATTCAATAGCTTAGCAGCAATAACTTGAAATAATCATTTTCTGTATGACTATTAGTCTCTCACATCGTGGTGGAGGAATTTTGGCCCACTCCCCTTTTCGATGTTGCTTCAGTTCATTGAGGTTTGCCGGCATTCATTTAAGCTCAGGTCTCCTAAGGTCCCGCCACAGCATTTCAGTCAGGTTGAGGTCTCGACTTGGACTGGGCCATTGAATTATTTTCTTTTACAGCCATCCTGTTATAGATTTCCTGGTGTGCTTGGGATCATTGTCCTGTTGCATGACCCAGTCTCGGCCAGGCTTTAGCTGTTAGGCAGCTGGCCAAAACATTTGACTCTACAATGCTATGGTATACAGAGGAGTTCATGGTCGACTCAATAACTGTAAGGAGCCCTGGTCATGTGGCTGCAAAACAAGCCCAATCACCCCCCCCCCCCCCCATGCACACACACACCATCGTGCTTGACAGTTGGTGTGAGGTGTTTGTGCTGATATGTTTTGTTTGAATTTTGCCAAACGTGACGCTGTGCATTACAGCCAAAAACCTCCACTTTGGTCTCATCTCTCCCAAGGACATTATTCCGGAGGTCTTGTGATTTGGTCAGATGCAACTTTGTAACCTACTGTAAACCTTGCTGCCATGTTCTTTTTATAGAGAAGAGGCATCTCCTGACAAGCCTTCCAGACTGGCTCTATTGTTCAGTCTTTTTCTAATTGTTCTTCAGTCTTTTGTAATTGTAGCTTTCAACATGCTCACTGAGGTCTTTAGAGTCTGATTTGTAGTTCTGTTTTTTTTTTTTTGCCTTTTTTGCCATTTCTGATCTTGCGGTGGATTTTCTGGGACATCCACTCCTGGGATTGGCAACTGTCTTCAATGTTTTCCACTTGTGAATAATGTTTCTCCCCGTATAATGATGGACAATTCAAATTGTCTGAATATGGCCCTGTACTCCTTCCCAGACTGATCGACAGCAGCAATTGCTTCACTAAGTTCATTGCTGACATCGTTCCTCCTTGGCGTTGTGGTAAGACACACCTGACTGATCCTGACGATAAGTTTCTCAGGTGCATGTGGGAGCAGTAAGGGTGTACTTAATTTTTCACACGTGGCTTCTGTATTTTGGCTTAGTTTTTGTTAAATAAATAATGACACAGGCATGTGTTGTTGTTTATCTGAGATTGTATTTACTTAGTTGTAAGGCCTGCAAAGGACCAGATGCTTTTTTATTATGTCCTGTTATGTGAATTGAAAAACAATGCACTTTTCACATGACTGAGCCTACATGGGTCTTCATGACTGCTACTCATGCCAGAATAGCTACATGTCCGTTGGCCCCTCAGCAAGGCCCTTAACCCCCCAGCTCCTGGGGTGCTACACGCTGGCTGACCCCGAGCTGCGACCCCCAAGCTACAGAGAGAGATGGGGTGGGAGAAGAGGTTACAACATTCTTTTGTTATTTGATCTCACACTTCCCTTTACTGCAGTCCTTGTCCAAGGCTCACTGCTTAAAGCAGGCAGTGATTCATCAGCCCCGCTGCTGCTTCTGCCACTGATTCTCTTCTGAGCACGGGCCAGTCCACCAGCCCCCACTGCGTGACAACCTCCCGCCTGTTTGAGGCCATGCATTAGTCTGCAGTGCACCCTATCAGTTTGGCCTCTGTCCAGCTCACGTTCAGCTAGCCCATAATTCATTTTTGGGTTAATGGATTAAATGTGTATCGGGTCACTCTTTTCTGCTCCAGTAGAGGCCACAGGATGTCATAAAGTTTTCAGCGTCATGGTTTCTGGATGAGGACCTCTGGTTAATTTACTTCATTACTATAATGAGACCAGCTAACCCCAGTTTCTGTGCACTGAGAGCCGCTGCAATCTACATGATAAACCTGTGAGCCGCACAGTGAACACACACCACATGTTGCTTGTCCAGGACTTCGTTGGGGGCAGAAATGGATTGTGACTGTCTGTCCAGGAAAAGGTTCCCCTATGAACGAAGGTCAGACATGAAACGTAAGATCACCATTCAGAGAATAAATAAAATAAACCCAAGAATAAAAAACAAAACAATTAGCTCAGTTTAAATGATTATTGATGGATTCATCCAGCTATGTTAATCCATCCTTCCATATTTCCACAGTTTAGAGCAGGGGTCATCAACTATATTTGTCAGAGGGCCAGAGTTTTACCAGACAGTCTCCTTGGGGGCCGGACCCCCAAGAATAAAATCAAATAAAAATCTAATTTTGGCTTAACATTATGTTTAAAATGCCTAAATGTCTAAATATAGTCAGAAATGGTGGTTATTCTGACAAGAGACTCAGTTGTTGTTATTTTTAGTTGTTTTAATAAAGTGGACCACTATTTTCTTTTTGATCCTCACACTTTTGGAATCCAGTCGCGGGCCGGATTGAACAGCTCAGCGGGCCGCCAGTTGATGATCAGCGGTTTAGAGTCTGAATCATCATAGGTGACATGCGCAAGTGGGTGCCTGATTGCATAATCTAAGGTGAAGAAAGGATGATATGGGACACACAAGCATGCACACACGTTCAGAAGGCCTTATCACAATTGGTCTTGGATGAATTCTCACGGTCTCTGAAAAAGCGAAAGATAAAGCGAGACAGCATTCTCCTCGGATGAATCAGAGGCAGCGGCAAATGTCAAAACAGATAAGGTCATTCCAGCCAAGATGTCTGAAGCTGAACTTGGAGGACCTGGTTGGTGTACTGTTACAGTATGAAGCGGGGGTCTGGTCAGCTCTGCGGGGGTTCAAATGGGTCTTGTTCCTGTTTACAATTGGCGATGCAGGTTATTGATTATTGTCCCTGGTCAAGACCATGGCTTCCAAATCCATTGCAGATTTTTCAGTTGTCCAGTTTGTGGCACAGGTTGTCCCCCCAGTAGAAAGCTCAGGTCTTCCCACAAGGAGAGGAGGACATGGAAAATCACAGACTAAACACAAAGTCTTTAGCTCCCAGGGTTAGGGTTAGGGTTAGGCCTCTCACCGATTTCAGTCCCGTTTTGAAAGAGTATCCTCATCAAGGTCCTTAAGCCCCCCCCCCCCAAAAAAAAAACTGCTCCAGTGATGCCAGATAAATTCCTGACCCTGGGTTCAAAGCCCGAGCTTTACTCTCACCCATATGTATGTGTGTAGACTTTTAAAAAAGGAGAGCAAAACAGGATGTGCAAAAAACGCATTGCAATATACCCTTTCTCATACTTAAGAAATGGCAAATAAAGCTACGTTTCTTTTTTATAGAAAATTCCAAAACTGAATTTCTTCCCAAAAAAACACCTTTTGGTTATAGATGAGCGCTACATAAAGCAGTCATAATGTATAATGAACAAGGGTATAATGCAGGGGTATCCAATCTTATCCGCAAAGGGCCAGTGTTTATGCTGGTTTTTGGGATAACCAGTAGGTTAGCTGTTCAAACCCAGATAACAGTTATCAATCAGTGTGCAGGAGACTAGTATGAGGTATAAATAATGCAACATTTACTTGTACATACACACACACTCTCAGACGGAACAGACGGGGAGATTCCGGCTACTAATAATCAAGTTAACAAATGAACTGAACCATACACAGTGCCCCCTGTACACCCTCGAATCCACGTTAACGTGTCAACGTATGCGTAACCCCCATATGTGTCAATGTCAGTAAATTATAATAATTACTGGGACTTTTGTGCAAAGCGCAATCTCAGTATACATGGTAATATAGGCAGGCCTGCAAAGTTCAGACAGGCCTGAATTTAATAGAAGCCCAGCAAGGGTCTACTCAGTTTTTTGTTCTGGGTCCAGGAAGGAGAATGTGTAGGGGGGCATTTGCCAAAATTTTGGGTGGGATACCAAATGACACCCAGGCCCTGCTTACGCATAAGTAGCGGTGGGGTCGGTGCCGGCCGGCCGTTCGGGTTTTGCCCAGTTACGATGGTGAACGTGGCCTGCCTTCGAAAACCGCACTGCCGAGAGGAACTTCAACCACCGAATGCACCCATCGCATTTGAAAGGGAGGAAAGAAAACACAAGCACATTTCACCACGACCAAGAACTCCAGTGGCAAAAAAAAAAAACAGTGGACTTGAAAGCCAAAACCTCAATACAACTTTAGGCACATTAGAAGATTTGTTTGATTTATAAGGACTGTAAATGGGGATGGCAAGTCAGCCTTTTCCAAGAGAGCATTTATTATTACGAGAGGCTTCGCTGTTTTGGTTTGCCAAGCAGACTTTCCCGCAGGCTGGGGCAGGGGGTACGTTGCTCTCCTTGGATTTCAGCTGACTCTATTATTATCATCCTGAAACCATCTCATTTAAATCGTGAGTGTTCTCTCCCCCCCCCCAACCCTTTTATGTGAGATTTAAGCTTGGCTTTCTTGGGATAATTGTTGAAACTGGATGTTAAGTGGGTCTTTTTATAGTTTTTTTACATTTTTTTTTGAGATGGCTTTTATTATAATATTTATAACGTTTGTGGCGGCAACTGAGCCCCAGCTTTGAGTTATGCCTTAAGTGTCCGACACCCTCATGTGAGTCCAAGTCAGATGGAGAATAGTTTCAGGCCCCGTTTTTTAAATATCTGTTTGTTTTGGCCGGTCTGCTTTCTCAGTCGTAGCTCATGGAGCTGCGGATTCAACAGAACAGCAGGCAGCTGACTCCTTCACCAATGAGGACTCGCCAGAACATCTGACGGACCCTGTACAGATTGGCAGAGAAGCGTAATTACGTGCGACGGCTCTCCTGTCATGGACACCGCACATCTGCTGCTACAAGCTGCAATGCAGTGTGCTTTAATTTATTATACTGCTCACTTTTGGAGACGATATTCTCACAAAAATGCCAACAGTGGAATTCTAACCAATAATTTACCCTAGAATGTAAACAACACTGGTATTAATAAAGCATAACGTTTTGAAGCTGTTTAAAAATGTGGGATACGCGACTGAATTTTCATGTCCAAAACAAATTTAGCTGATGAAAATAATCTTGTGGGTGCATTGGTTAAATTCATAAAACATGATTTGTTTTGATTCAAAATATACTTTATCTGATAATAACTTTGTGAAAAATGTTCCTATCCAGAATACAGTACAAACTGAGCATGGACAAAACATGACCTCAGGAATAGTCACGTTCACAATGCCCTTGTCGTCATCTAATTAAAAAGAAATAAAGTTGTTTTCCTGCAAGTTTTCTGTTTCCAAATTAAATGTAGGCCATAATTTATACTTTTGTATTTCCTGCTTTCTCTATAGCTTCTCATCTCATGCCTTGATTTTATGTGTAGCAGACTGGAAATGATTATGTCACGATATAGAATAATTTAAACAACATGTGACTTTGTACTTTCCTTAGCTTTCCTTGCAGCCACAACACATTTGTAAATGGTATATCTGAAGGTGAATTCCAGACAAAACTATAATTTATCGTGTTGTGTAATTCAGCTCAAATATACTTCCAGACCATTTCAAAATGGTACCTAAAAAAAACAAGCTCTCTTCAAGTCTCAAAATGAATGCACTCAAGGGGAAAAAAAACCATTTCCCACTGGAGGAGTAGCTTCCAGAGGTCCTTGTGTGGAACCATCAGAATGTTTTTTAATGACAGAGGCGAGGCAGAATGCATGATGGGAAACATCATTTTATTTTTTTGTGTATTCAACAAAATTGCAAGCTGGAATGCAGCCCACCTTCTACGGTTTGCCCTGCACTTCACAGGTTAGGTCTGTACCATTACTTGATGATTAATGACCTAATTCATGCTCATTTAGGACAATTTAAACTGGCCACTTCACAGGGAGCAATCTGGAGCCCAGAGCGTTATGAGTTCTGCAGATAGGTTGTCGCAGCAGTTCCTGTCCGCCATTGAGTGGTGCCACTGTAATGCCTATTATTTGTTTCTGCCTTTCATAATGCATTATAATGCATTCAGAAGGCCTTACTAACATGGCTATACAAATTTATCAAAAGACATAATACATTATAGCAGGGGTGCCAATGTTATCTGCAATGGGTTGCTGTGCTTGTGGGTTTTCGCTGCAACTCTCTAATAAAATCACTAATTAGAGGACTGATTGGCTGAGGAGTCCTCACACCTGGGTTTGACAAGCTGACCTATGGGTTATCCCAAAAACTAGCATAAACACTGGCCCTTTGCGGATAAGATTGGCTACTGATTGATAACTGTGTTACGACCCTATATCAAATATACTTTAAGTTTAAATTAATGCTATGGTCAAGCATGCCGTGCACTCTGCAATTTTCGCCAATTAATGGCTATCGCATGAATCTCATTGGATGTGCCAGTGAATTTTAAATTAAGCATCTGTGGTTTCGGCTTTTTGGATGGGTTGAGTGTTTGCGCTAAGCATTTGTAGACCCAAGGCACATTTATACAGGTTAATTGTAGGATTGGGGCTTGGAAATTTGATTGTGGATTAGTATATGAGCTTACTGGTTTTAAAATGCTGACATTTCCAACCCTGCCGTGCAACCCTTTCAAAACTTGTCATGACCCACAAACTGAGGATCGCTGGTTTACGTTACTGCCATTTGTATCAGCATGTACATTTTATGAGCTAGTGCATTGGGTTTGACTGCATGCATGTTGCCTTTGATTATTCTTTGTTACCGGTGTTGATGTAAAGTTGCTAATTGAGTATTAAATTAGTGTATAGGGTTATTGATTTGTATTACAGGACCGACTGCAGAGGGTGTGCTCCAACTATAGGGGGATCACACTCCTCAGCCTCCATGGTCGGGAGTTCTAGAGAGAAGGGTCCGCCGGATTGTCGAACCTCGGATACAGGAGGAGCAGTGTGGTGTTCGCCCCGGCCGTGGAACAGTGGACCAGCACTATACTCTCCCGAAGGGTTCTGGAGGGTTCATGGGAGTTTGCCCAACCAATCGACATGTGTTTTGTGGACATGGAGAAGGCATTTGACCGTGTCCCTCGGGGAGTCATGTGGGGGGTGCTCCGGGAATATGGGGTGCTGGGCTTCCTAAAGTCTGTTCGGTCCCTGTATGACCAGTGCAAGAGTCTGGTCTGGATGGGCGGCAATAAGTCTGATTTGTTTCCGGTGAGGGTTGGACTCCGTCAAGGCTGCCCTTTGTCACTCATTCTTTTCATAGTTTTTATGGACAGAATTTGTAGATGCAGCCTAGGGCGTTGAAGGTGTCCGGTTTGGTGACCTCAGGATTAGGTCTCTGCTGCTTGCAGATGATGTGGTTCTGTTGGCTTCATCGGACCGTGACCTTCGGCTCTCACTGGGGCAGTTCACAGCCGAGAGTGAAGTGGCTGGGATGAGAATCAGCACCTCCAAATCCGAGACCATGGTCCTCAGCCGGAAAAGGGTAGAATGCTCTCTCTGGGTTAGGGATGGGGTCCTCCGCCAAGTGGAGGAGTTTAAGTACCTCGGAGTCTTGTTTATGAGCGGGGGAAAGATGGAACGAGAGATCGCCAGGCAGATCGGTGCGGCATCTGCAGTGATGCGGGGCTGCATTGGTCTGTCATGGTGAAGAAAAGGCAAAGTTCTCAATTTACCAGTTGATCTACGTTCCTACCCTCACCTATGGTCACGAGCTGTGGGTAGTGACCGAAAGAACGAGATCGCAAGTACAAGTGGCCGAAATGAATTTCCTCCATAGGGTGGCTGGGCTCTCCCTTAGAGATAAGGTGAGGAGCTCTGTCATTCAGGAGGGTTTCAGAGTTGAGAGGAGCCAGATGACGTGGCTCGGGCATCTGATTAGGATGCCTCCTAGACGCCTCTCTGGTGAGGTGTTCTAGGCATGTCCCACTGGGAGGAGGCCCCGGGGAAGACCAAGGACACGCTGGAAGAACTATGTCTTTCAGCTGGCCTGGGAACACCTTGGGATTCCCAAAAAGGAGCTGGATGAAGTGGTCGGGGAGAGGGAAGTCTGGGTTAGCCTGCTGGGACTGCTGTCCCCGCGACCTGACCTCGGATAAGTTGGAGAAAATGGATGGATGGATGGACCTACTGCAGTCTGCTTATTATGTGAGAACATTATACTATTCTTGATGTTGTTATTACTGCCTAACTGAAGTTGGTATCCATTTTACAACCACACTCACATATTTTCATGCATATGAACCTATGTTCCTGCATATGTACATGTGTGTCCACAATAATAATAGAAGATGTACATTGGTGTCTGACTCCTTCTATAAGGCCCTGCATGTCTTTCCAGTCCCGACTGACTGCCTACAGCGTTTCTACCTCATCTGAACCAAGTTCAATTTAGTTTATGTCTTCCTATCAGTTCACACTCAAAAACATCATTGTTCCTGAATGAGTTTCATTGGGATTTTTATGGAGTCTTCGTAATGGAACAGAACACACCATGAGCAGAGGAGTAGCGAAGACAGGAGGGTTTATTAATCCTCAGGGAACCAGAATCAGAAGGAGGGAGCAAAAGGCGGTAGTGGGGCATGGAGTAGGAGGTCGAGGAAGCCGGGGAAGTCACGCCGAAGGGGACAGCACCAGACGGGAGCAAGACACGGCTGGGATCTGGGGAAGTGGAGATGGAACAGGAGCACCATGAGCAGGTTAGATTAGGGCTGCACGAAAGACAAGGAAGAGAAGCACAGGAAGTTACACTGGAACAACGATACCTTGCATTGGAACAGCATTGGGGGAGTATTTTTATCATTGCATCTGCAGGTGTGGTTGATCGCCATTGATTAGCCGTTGCATTTTTCAGGTCAGGGGTGTGACCGGGAGGTGGCGGTTTTGGTCACACAGCTACCTAAAACCATGAATATTAACGCATGTCCCATTTATCTTTGAATCTTATGAGAAATATCTCATATTGCCCAGGATGATGGTCACATATAATCGCATTATGGGGCACATGAAGCTGAAATAAAATTCAGCTGAAATAAAACTTTACCTCCATTTTCCCTATATGTGTCTAAGGAGTCCACAGTGATTCTACACAAGTAAGCATTTCCTCCACCATCCCATAATTCCCAATTTTATGGGAAACGATACAAATGGCAAGTGAAGTCATGGATTTAATTGAGTTTCACATTCAAGTTGTCTTCTATTAGTTTTAACCATTTCTATCAAATCCCTTATGAATGGTTTTCATTTCATTCCTAAATTCATCCCCTCCTTAAATTACAAAAAAAACAGAAAATTTCCACTGCTAAGACTTAAACGTAGCCTTTCTGAGCCTCCAGAATTTATAAGCAAGAAGCTCTTTACATCTTTTTCTACAAAAAAGCAATCATTTCCTACAGGAAAAGAATATTTGCAAGTGCACATGAATGTTTGCAAACAGCAGACATAATACACCAGAGACCTGTAGCACTGGCAAAACGAAAAATATGCCAGTTCTCTGTGAGGACTAATCCGTTCCACTTGAAATTTCTTCTACCGCTCTGTGCTGCGTAAAGTCACACAGTAGTCCATAACTTTTAATAAGCATTTAAACAAAGCAAAGGCTACAGAATTTAGCATGTCCCCAACCGCTGGCAGCTATGTCATCTGCTAAGAATGTGTCTTAAATGACACTTTCCGATTTGCCTTCCTTACACGCTTTTTTAATGCTCACAGATGACCAGCCTCTTGCTTCTGCAGCTTGCAGTTCCCTCCTGGAATAGAAGATTACTTCCTTTCGTCCGATTTGCCTTTGAAGTGGTTTATCAGCCAGCTTGTTGAATGTCACTTTCCTCATTGGCTGCACGTGTTCTCCTGCTAACACGCCGTATCCTTGACATTTACATTTGGTTATTTTTCTTAATAAAACACCATGCCTGAATGTTAAACTAATGTACATACCCTCCAGATTTTTACTTGCTTATGATAACACCACAGCAGCACCTATCAAAACATGAGAAAGCAGGTTGTTGGTTAATGGGAACATTGGATCCAGATACTGTTTGTCCTTAGGACCAGTCATTAAACTAATGGGCAGTGCATGATTTCCTCTCCACGCCACTGGTCTCAGTTGCTGGTAGCTGGCTTTCACACAGAAAACTCTGCTTTTTCATCTCCAGGGTCAGAGCAAAACTCAACAGCAATAAATCAACGTTAAACGAGGAACAAAAAAAAGCTACATTGGCAATCAATCAGATTTGAGACAGAAAGCTAGTGCAGTCTGTCAGTTGTCAGCATTAGTCTTTGCTAGTGTCATTAATGACATTGTATTGTAAAACCCTACTAATTCTGGCCATACAATGACCCAGTAACAAGCCATGAAGCTTTTATTTTATAAGCGCTGCTATTTTCCATCAATTTTTGTTGGAGAAACTCAGTTCTGCCAGATGAGCTGTCGGCAATTAGCACTGATAAAGTGATTGAGGCATTAAGTACAATAACAAACGCTGGGCGTTGCCATGACAGAATTAAGATCTTAAAGATGTAAACCAGAAATGTTTTGGCCCTTGTCGTACTTGGTTGCACTGTTTGTTTTGGGACTTATGGAAGCAGCAAACCATGAAATTAACGTCCTTGAAGCTCCGGGGATTTTCTTTATATTTAGAATATATGATGCTGAATAAAATAGGACATGTTTCTTATTCCAAACTGCTACAAATGTGTAGTGCGCTTGTTATCTTGTTTCTGTGGTTGCAGATATGAAGGTATTTTTAAATATGTATATGTAATATATAGGATCAGCATTGGCTGTCAGAAGACCTTCAATCCTTCTTCAGATGTTGGCATATAAGTCCTGAACTGTATAGTGGGGTATAGGACCATTACTTAGGAAGACAGTCATCCATTTCTATGAGAGGTGAAATCACTGAACATCAGAGCTTCCCATAAAGGTTCAGTGATGTGTATACCTGTATCATCCTGGTCTTCATAAGACCATCTTGATTTTGTGTAGCAGTACCTAGTGTGATTTGGAGTGTTGTCGCCATGATTTATGAGAACCTCACGAGGGAACATAGCGTACATTCAGTCTTCCAAACAGCTTCATTTTCCTTGGATGTCATGCGACATTGCAGAGCAATCATGAGCCATAATGATTCCCATGAGAAGGATGGCCATCCAGCAGAGCAATGTGAAGCATCCTTCAGCTTCCATGAAATGTAAACCCATCCAAATGTAGGACAAACGGCAGAATAATGACTCATCAGCAGTGTTGTCATCTTACTTAAAAAAAGTAATTAGTTACAGTTACAAATTACTTCTGCCAAAAAGTAACTGAGTTAGTTAACTCAGTTACCACACTGTAAAAGTAATTAGTTACTCAGCAAAGTAACTGACGTTATTTTTTATGTTCTACAGCGCCATTATGTTC
>JABFDZ020000084.1:3383015-3401722 GCA_019775955.2 Pollimyrus isidori
ACATCTCACGCGTCATTCAACCAAATTTTAGTAACGCGCTCTTAACATTCTCAGTAACGGTAACGGCGTTACAAGTACGGGGAAAATAATTAATTAGATTACTCCGTTACTGAAAAAGTAACGCCGTTAGTAATGCTGTTATACTTAAACGCCGTTACTCCCAACACTGCTCATCAGACTGTATTGCTGTTTTCCTGCAGTGGGCATGTAGCACCCTCCTTACACCAGGTCATATCTCTTTCTCAATTGACCTTGACCCAGATGGCTTCCAAAACAGAAGCCCTGTCATCACCCCCAGTTCTGCGGAGCTCACAGCATATGGATTCAGTTGTGATTGAATCACAACGATACCGATTCATCTTTAGACCATAATTTGGTGATGTTTTAATCCCCAAATTATACCCATTGTTTCTTCGGACGCATTCTGCTAATTGGTATTCCACCTAGCATGACTCACCTTTGTAACCATGCAAACTGCAACTGTTCAAGTGTTTTTGTTATTTTGCCGCAACCCTTGTGTGGGTGTTTTGCGTGTTCTCCCGATATACAAATCCGACTGCTCCTTAAAGAGGACAGTTAGCCTTAATATGACATCACACCTGTGGGTGTTTGACCTTCCTGTCAAATCAAAATTTTAATCAACGTTTAGAAACCTTTTTTCTCCCCTGGGATTTCAGGAGGATATCAAAAATTTTGGATGAATGAAACTCCATTTAATATTTTAAACTATGAAATATAATAATTTAACGTGACCTTACACCCTAAGAATCAGGGCAAAGGTCATAAAAACAGCAGAAATTCAGATATTGCAAAATGCATACATTTCTGAGGACTTGCTGGTTAACAGCAAACATGAGACAACCTGTGTGCTGTACATTCTCTGTTTACAAAAATGCCCACCCCTCTCCACTTTCCACTGATTGCAGACATTAAGTATTTCATCACTTTTAATCATATTGCATGTTTGCAGAAAGTTGCACACTGAAAGATTTAGATTTATTTGGAGAAATCCCTCATCTGGGTGCATGGGTATGCTTTAGAAAACATCATGTATGCAAATGGAGTCACCTGTTTGCCATTTGGGCGTCAATAAAGCCTCTCTCTCCACCTCATAGGTAGGGCAAAGTCAGAATCAGTCCTTGTTTGTTCCGTTGATCCAGAAAGTTAAGTAAACAGTCCAGGAGAAAGATGAATCTTCATAAATATACTTTTAATTCAGCCTGGAATTATCCTGAAAGCGAATACCTTTTTGTACTTTGTTTAATGTAATGTGACCTTGAATAATGTGATCCTCTCTTCTGCTTTTTTGGGGGTTATGGGTTTGTTATCTTCTCTAGTAATTTAGTGTATGTCAGCAAATTTAACCTGGTCAGCTCGTCTAACTCTACAGACCCTTTTTGGACTATTACTATAGATACAGACACGTTTGCATTGACACTGTCACCAGCAGGACACATTGCGTTTCCATTGTATTCAGAGTGCGGTATGAAGCTACAATCAATCTATTCACAAATAACATGGCTAATGGTTTTTGAGGGGTGTTCTCCACCTATCACGACTCCATCTTCTCAAGAAGGTTTGCTACGTGATTTTATCCCTTATTGTGATGGGCCTGAGGTCTGAAATTCAGCAGGCCTTCTGGATAACAGACCAGTAAGCTAATGAGACACAACTAACACCTGCCATACTGGTATAAGCCAACGGGAATGCGCACCCAAGACACACAGCATGTTATTTATTACTGATATGCTCATTTTATCATTTAGCTAAAGACTTTTAATTAACTAATTTTTTAATTGTGTTAATACTAGTGTTAATATAACTAACAGATAATAATTTAGAAAATTGCTATCTTTAATTTATGTTCCGTTTTCCATAACTTATCCTGTCAAGCATTTTAGGTGAGAACGGGGTCTGTCTCAGGAAACACAGGGGACGACTATACGGGTGCCCTGGATGACATGCTAATCCATCACGGCACACACACTCACCTTGTGTCTAGTTCATTTGGTAAATAGATTAGTAAATCGTATGGCAAAATGGTTTTAATCAAGAGAGGAATGTGGCAATCAAACACATTATGGCCAACAAACAAATTCAAACTGTAGAGATATGTGTTACATATTCATTTACGTTCTGAAGAAATTAAGCCTGGATTTACAGCATAGGTCACTGTTTCATGAAAATAAGTACAGAATTCCCAGTATAGAAAAGTCTCCCGGAATATCAAACTTTGAATTAAATGGAGTCATTTAGCAGCGTCGCTGAATGTGATGAGAAGCTGTGTGATATGCAATGTAGCTCAACTGCGCCACCGTGGGTAGTAAAATGGAACAGTCGATAATAGAGGCACAAGATACTTAAATGCTGTACTTCATTTATAGGCATTTCAGCTAACTGCTCTGAAAACCAGCAATAAACTAATGAGGAACACAGTATTTAAGCATTTCCATGTTTTTTTTTTTTGTCCTAAACAACTTCTTTTATGTTGTAATAAATATAATAAATCCAAGGATGAATGATTTTGGCTTAAATGTTGGTATTTGTTTATTTCAAAAACACATCACTGGGGAAAAGCTTTCTCCTTGTAATTAAAATAATAAAAAGAGAATTAAAAGTAAATCTTTTGGAAAATTATGTGTTTGTCTTTCTCATGTTTTGTAGAAATTATAAAGAATGCAGAGAGAAGTGTATTACTCTATAAAAACAAAACTATATTATTTACATGAAATTATTGGTTTTTATGATGTAAGTGTAAAAGGTGCATGTTTTATTGTTTTGTTGTGGAGAAAATCGATTTTAAATTCTCTTTTAAATAGATTGGACTGTATTCTATGTTTAATGCATACTGGGTCAGATTTACTTTTTCTGGGCCCCAGGTAAAGCTTTACTTGAAAAGCCTCCACAATGCGGGGTTCTAGGGATCTGCCTTTAGCAAAAGAGTGGGCAAGTTTCTGCCTGCACATAAACATTTTAAATTTATTGATGTAAATGTGTATGGTTTTACTATTACAAATTTTTTTTGATCATTTTTGTGCAATTATTCTCACTTATAAATTACAGAAATAAAGGAATATGGGTTCTACTTTTCAAGAGAGAAATTGAACTGTTTCACGTCTCCCTTTAAGATCCCTCATGAAAAATAGTTACAGATACAACGGTCTTAAAAAGATATTCCGCACCAAGAATCCATGCTGAACTAAGAAATGTTTATCAATGTGCATGGCTATCCTGGATGCAACCTGCCAGAATACACGGAAAATCACCTTTTTATCGAAGGAGACACTTCTTGGCGCACTGACCACTTAGGAAATTGCAGGTCTTGGCTGTGACTGGTCTTACCTAGCAGCGACAGTCAAATCTGCCTGGTCCAAACTGTACCCTGTCAGTCACAGATGGCTTGCACAGCACACAGGAGGAGGTTAGCATAAAAAAAGGTGCATTTCATTTTATCCTTCGGCTATTTCACACAGGCCGTTATTTGTTCCATAGCACATAAAGGCTTATTTGATCACTTCCAGCGACTGGTATTTTTGTCTTCTGGTGCTTTCTCGCTCAGTTCGGGTTGGACCCGCTTGGTGTCCCTGCGGATTCTGGGCGAAATAGTGCGGTATTTCAAACCAGACACTAAGTCAGCCATGGACTTAAATTAAGCGTGATGAGGAATAGCAGGGAGCGGTGGAGAGCGTGTATGTGTGTGTCAGAGGCATCAGAGTTAAAAAGATTCTGCTAAATCCCTTTGGCCTAAGCAAGAAGAAAACAGCTTTTATATAGGCATGCTGCAAATGTGGCGAAAGGCTTCTGGGTATAGTGGAGAGATCGCCGTGATGGCAGAGAAGCCTTCATGCTTAGATGTGTGCACTTGGCAAGCTCCATGGAAGGTTTATGAACTGAAGGACGGCCTGTTTCATTGAACCACCATTCATTAGCTCCTACTATTCTTGCACTGTTGGGCAGTCAAAACCACTGGATCCGTATTTAACTTCAGAGGCATTTTATTTGTATTGGATCTATGCACCTCTTGTGTTATTATTAATATTATTATTTTGTGTGTCAAAAAGAGATGCGGTCAAGTGGAGCAAATTTTCCCCACAGGTGGACTCAAACCAACTATAGAATCCTTTGATTCTATGGTAACATAAGTCATGTATGGTATTTCGAGGAGTTTAATAATAACTGAAACCAGTGCCGGGCTGCCAAGTCAATGAGGTGGGGGCAGAGACTGCAAGGAATGCTGAATCAGCATCTCCTACAGGTGTGTTGGGGGGGTTGCGGTCATTGCAGCGGATGTGTAATTAATGTGAAGCTAACCGTGGTCTGCACATCTGCCCTTTGTGGCTCACAGCCACTGACTGAGCATGCTCTGGGCTATAGGGGTGGGGCTTTCTGAGGGCATGTATTTCACTTTTAAGATGTAATTTTCCATACAAAACAATCTCCCTGCATCCTAGGATTTAATAATGAATTTGGGTCTGTTTTATTTTAGCAACTAATTTTCTCGCATAACAAAAAAACACGTTAAAATATGAAATACATAAACATTTAAGACACGCCCATTTATATTGTGGTCTCGCTAACTGGAATTATTTCTACAGTCATGCCGATTTCGAGAAATTACACAACCGAGTACTGACTCTAATCTGAAATGAGCATACGTCTGAGTAAGTAAGGGATACAAACTTAATTCATATTATACAGTCGTCCAAATGTGACCAGTGAATAAAAGATTCAGAATTAATTGCACAGAGAAGAATTTTCAAAGTGTCTGCGTTTAGATGCCCGGGTCCTTGACAGGTAGTGAATTTCAAAGAGGGTCTTTGAAATACTAAGAAGCACATCGCTTCTTTAAGCAAGCTTCAGCAAAAAAAAAAGAGCTTGGGTTGAATTTAATGCCTGATTTCGTCTCATGTGCTTTGCCAGGTGAGACAAAAAGCCTGAGCATCCAGGGATCTGCTATACCATACCAGAAAAGTTCTTCTTGCATTCCTGTATGGGGCAGTTAGCTGCCCCGCAGCACATCTTGCTTGTGCTGCCTCAGCGCCTGCGAGAAGATGTGCTTGACCTGGTCCATCATGTCGCTGTAGTGCCTCAGGTCATCCTCCTTGGCCTGCTGCAGGCTCCTGAGTGCGGCCCTCAGCCTCTGGCACTCCTCCTGCTGGGCGTCCAGCCTGCGGTGGTAGATGGACGGCCGCTCGTCATCCCACTGCCTGGTCTTAAGGCTGGACTCTCATTCCTCCCAAACTCTCCCCATAACCTCCATATAAATCCATAACACAAGTTATACCCATGGGGGTAATTCTATGGGAAGAAACACCTTGCACGGTAATGGAATACAGTGGACTCACTTGGGACCTTAAGGTACCCACTATAGCTAAAGAACAGCTACTAATTATTGCACTATTTTTCAGTGTTATCTATTGTATTTTATTACTGCTCTTCTTGCACTGAATGAGCCTGCTACCACATTTTGCTGTGCATGTACATGACCGTAAAGCTGACTTTGACTGCAATAATTGTTGATAATTTCTTGAGGGTGCAGGTTAGTGACCCTGATCCCTGGGGGCGAGGCCTTTTCAGACACTGGAACTCAACCATTTAAACACGGGCCAGCACGAAGCTGGGCTTCCGCCGTACTCACTTGGCATTCAGTTCCTCGAGCTGAACTTCTGCGGCGACGCCTGAGGGATTTTTTACAGGGCGGTCGACCTGACTGGGGAGGAGAGCCGTGCAGCTGCTGGAGACTCCTGTGTGGGGAATACCATGCGCGTCAGCTGGGGGACACCCACCCTTGCCCTTTGCCCAGGCGGTGCCTGCCTCGCACCCATCCTGGCCATCCTGCCGGCTCTCGGGCTGGCCCCCTTGCCCAGTTCCAGCCTGGCCTTCTCCAGCAGCTGCTCCAGGGTCACCGCCCTCCGACGCTCCGCCTGAAGCTTCTGCTCAGCCTCTGCGGCCCTCTCTGCGGCGGCCTGTTCCCTGTGAAGCCGAGCACGTCTGCTGTCAGCAATCAGCGCACCGACGCTGACCGCGTGCCAGTGAGTGGGACAAACCCGGGACAGCAGAGGGCGCTGTTGCACCTGGCCTGCTGGACCTTCATCAGCTCCATCAGCCGGTCCCGCTCCACCCCGGCCGCCTGGTAAAGGGCCTGGTACTCGCTACACTGGGCCTGCAGGGATGGCAGCTCGTCGGTACCGTAGCTGCGTAAACGGGAGATGCGGCCTGCATGTTACACTGCGCTCCCACGCACCAGACAGTGCAGTGAAACTGACCTTAACATGAGCCTCTTTACTGCCATTTAATTATCTACCTCGAAATGACCTTAAGGCCACTGTGCCGTTTTGGGCAAAGAGCCAAGATGGCCCAGTGATGCCAGAGATCGTGAATCCTGATGGGGGGCCTCACCCAGCTGTCAAACTGCTTCCGAAAACAGACCCCGTTTCTGCTGACTTCACCAGTCTGTGCCCAAGTTTGGAGGCCGTTCTGCAAGTTTAGGAAACATCCAATACATCAAGGAAAAAAAGCTGAGGTGCGTAAAAGGGCTGAGGCTCCTTTCCTGTTTCCTGTTTCCTGAAATCTGTGGAGCGCAGACTCTTAATTTCGGACTGACGACTTCCATGTCCAACTAGGGGGATCTCCAGAGAAACAGATAAACAGCCGGACATCTCTTATTAAAACTCCGTTCATCTTGCACACAATCTTCTGAAAAGTACTATTCTGCAGTGGCAGTTTTATAGTTTTACAGCACTGTACATGCCTCCTACACTGCAGAAAGACACTGTGCCAGACGGTGGTCTGCAGCCCCAATCCAGAACAGAACAAGGCTGAAATATTCATGCTTTGTAACCCTTCCTCATGCAAAAGACTAGAAAGGAAAGACAAACCAATTCTGTACAGCTCTGTATGGCTCTGAAATAGAAGCTAACATCTTCAACAGGCTGCATGTTTTCCTGTGACATTTTAAGCTGGACTTTGTAACTGCTCTGTCTTGCTAAACAAGCAAAGTAATTAAACATGACTGTACAAAGAGCACTAACAACAGTTAGTATCCATGATATGCCAAGAAAATGCAACTTCTCTGTAAAGCTCAGTAACACAAAACGTACAGTAGAAGATGATGTTCAGTGCATCATATTACTGTAAAATGGTGTGACAGTACTATGATTGACAGCACAAAGCATACCGTGCAGGGGACAATCTCTCTGCATCATCGCCCCCTGTAGTTGGAGGTCTAGAACAACACTGGGCAACCTTTGAAGTGGATCCCTCGCCATTATGTTTCTGCAACAAAGTATTTTTAACAATTTTCTTAACAGAGCTCAAGTTCAGTCGGGTTCAGTAGTGGCCGTCGGTGGCACAGCTTGCAAGGAAGCCATTTCTGAAATTAACGGTATAATTAATCTCTCCTCACCTTGAGGGAACGTAGCCTGATCTCCTCCTCCAGCTCCCTGACCTTGGCCTCCCTGTCGGCAACCTTCAGCTTGAGCTGCTCCACCAGGGGGCTCTGTGTCCGGGCCACAGTGCAGATCTGCTGACCCAACCTTTGCTTGGCCGCCCTGTTGTGTGGCTCTTCCTGGTTCAGCTGCCTCAGCGTCTCCTGCATCCTCCTTTGCTGTTTCTGTAAACGTTTGACGACACGGTGTGACATTCCCGGCCCCGGGTGGGTGTAACCCGGAAGGAGGGACGAATCTTACCTCGTCAGCACCAACGTAAAAGGGCAGGAGACCCATACAACAGTGCGAAGTATCGTGCCATGCTTAGCTTGAGCCGTACCGCGCATTCTTTTGTCTCTCGTCTCCCCGCTCGCCCTGTGCCCTTGTTCCTGTTCTCGTGTCAGCGCCTCTCGTTCTCTTCTTCCTTCCCTAGCCCAGCTCCCGGTCCTGATCCTCCAGTCCGATCCCGCCCTGCGTCCTTGGTTCCGTGATCCCTGCCTGTCCTGTCCTCGTCCCTGCCTGTAGGACTGACTCTCCCGACGCCGACCTCATCGCCTGTCCCACGACCACGCCTCTGGCCTGCCCCTGTGAACTCTTTTGCTGCCTGCCGGGAGCTGTTTAATAAACTGAGCTCTCCCTGCATTTCTGGGTCCGCTCCTCTTTCCGCGAACGTCACACACGGCATACGGTGCTGTGAAAACAGGGCTCTGAGGTGTTCCAGCTCCGTCCCCTTAAAGCCAAGCATGCCCTGGCTGCTCCTTCCACGGAGCTTTCTGGTTAACACTGTCACACTCCATCTGCGACAGTTATTTCTTGTTACTCTTGCATGTCTAGCAGCATAGCGCGGCAGTTCCAGTGGGTTTCCGGGCTGAGTCTCAGGACAGAAGCCTCTTTCTTTACTCGAGAGAAGGGCATAAACTCAGAGTCGTCTCAGTAAATCTCATGTGGCATAAATGGATGACACTGAAAGCTCAGAATGCATAGCTACAGCTCCTCTGTATTAAAGCATTTCCCAAGAAAAGAGATACCATGGTCACAGAACTGGGACTAAATTAGCATGAGTAGGAGAACCTGCAAACCTCAGCCCCCTAAGACCAAGGAACCATGGAGATAACCAACACTGAGGAACCCAACAAAACATTCTGCCCACTGGGAGTTGTAACCATTCTAAACAGTGTGCTATGCAACACCAGGCTGCTAGGACAAGTCTTCTCGAGTGCCACGTGTGAGGTTCTTTTATCATCTTACCAGCAAGGCTTCCACCAGTTCGTCGTCGTGCTTGCCCTTGTCCAGGAGGCTGCTGACCTGGCTTCTCAGTGACTTCACCTCCATGCTCAGAACTTTGATTCTGGCCTTGGATCCATCCAGCTTCATCTTCAGCTCCTCGTGGTCTCTAAGCAGCGCCTCGTGGTCCTTGGTGATCTTCTGTTAAGCCAAAACGAGACATCAAGAACAGGAAAACGATAAAAAAAAACGTTTACTTCCAGGAGATGACAGGCCAGACTGAGCTGACCCTTCCCCCAGCAAGATAGGAGATTACCTCTAGAGCTTCCCTCCTCTCTTTTTCCAAGTTACGAAGATGACTGATGTTCTTGTCCTGTAGTATCTGGGTCCTCTGCAGTTTCCCCAGGCCCAGCATCTCCTCTTCCAGGCTGGGAGGGGACTGCTGCTTCTTCTGGCCTGTCTGGCCCAGCTGCTGTTCCAGCTCCCGTACCTGGGAGGCGGCAACCTCAAGTTAACGGACACCATCCATTGCAGTGCTATTCCAGCACAAACTGAATACGACTCTCAGAAAACATGTGTTCAAGTAAAAAAGTATAAATCAACGATTCTGCCTGGTCCTCTGCATGTGACACGGTTACTGCTGCTTCCGGTAGATTACAGAGTCAAAACGAGAGCCCTGGGTCAGGGTCCTTTGGAGGCAAACCAGGTGGCACCAGCATATTCACGTCAACTCTGGCCCAGTCCTCGTCAGAGGTAGCTCCAGAGGAGAACAACCACAATGAAAAGTCAAGTGAGGTGAATTACTGGGTTCTCACCCTGTTCTGTAGGACCAGGATCTGCTGGGAACGTCCTCGCCAGCTGCCTGGGACACTCAGCAGCTGCTGCAGGTTCACATCCTCACCCAGCTCACTGCATAGAACCTGCACCACACGCACCCAACCGTCCTTTGGATCCGTTACCATAGCTACCATAGCTGTACACCATAGTTTTCACATTTTGAATACTCTATCCAAAAAGAATTAAAATTTACAAAAAAAGACTTAATGGTTTTCAGGAAGAAGACATTATGAACTACATATATTCACACGTACTGTACCTCCAATGCATTTTGTGAAGAGAAGGTTAAGATCAAGAGCCTTACCTTATGAGCTATTTTCAATTCCTGTTTCACTGCTTGGATCTGATTGCGATATTCGGTCATTTTGAAATTGGCGACGGACAGCTTCTCCTGGAGTGCTTTGACTTCCAGATTTTCGATCTTCGGAAACAACACGATGGGCAGAAGTGTCACATGAAGGCCGCCCAACCCTGCCCGACTCATATTCCCCAGATCAGCCCAGGTCCTGGGGGACCTCAGTCCGAACTGCTCAGCACTCAGGCTCAGCCCTTGTTTCATAACACCAATTAATTCCCTGCGTAAACTGAGTACTAAATATGTTTCTTTTTTTGTAATCCTTCCTGCCTCTGGCCCAGGAAGACAAAGCAGGACAATCCGACCTTAAAGAAACACATTTATAGTGTTTTAGACTTCAGGAGGGTTCGTTTAGCAGCATTCAGCATCACTCTCTTTCCAGTGGTACTGTTTGCTGTGCTTCACTGTGTCATAGTTTCACTTCTTCAGAAAATCAGTTAAGCCCACAGTCCCGTTGCCTAATGCTTTATAATACACATCTCAAAGGGTTACCGCATGTTCTTCTGACTGCTGTCCAGGCATCTTCTGTTCCATCTTTCCATTCCCAGGAGTGAGGCTGAGCGACAGGACAGCCTGTAGCTGTGAAGACACAAAAAGCACATCAACAGAATTCAATATACAAAATAGAATGCCTTTATTGTTATTGTACACAGCGGGTGCAACTAAATTCTCAATTTTTTTGCTTCCAGAGATAGACGAAATATTAATATTTATAATACTAACAATATTATAATACAAATTTAAAAATATCAAGTATAATAAATACAAATATAATGAATGTGAATATATAGATAAATATACTTTATATAATATACATATATACAGAAAATCTGTGGTCGTTTGGATGTGAAAAACAACATAACAAAAGGTGAAAATTAGTCATATATCCTGTACTACTGCAGCGAGCCCATCACTACTTCTGCATGACACTGAAAAGCTTTCATGTGGAGGGTAAGTCATGCTGATGTGGACACCAGCCTCTTTCTCCAGCTCCTTGATCCTGTTGTTTCCTCTCTTCACTTTGGTCTTCTCTTGTTCAACTTCAGCAGTCAGATCCCGGTTCCTCTTGGACAGTTCCACGATCTTTGTGGCGGCCAGGTCGCCGGCTATGCCAGACACACCTGGGGGGGGAGACAACCACAATATGGTACATCAATAGCAACATAGTGCATCTAATTGCATGTGCAATTTAGCAAACTTACATATATTAAATAACAGTTTTGTGTAAATGGCCCTGAAAGTGTTCATTTTGCAGAACAAAAGCAGAGTCAATGGGATGCTAGAAATTAAAACATCATATAGATGAGAAGTCTGTGAAACGAGCTGGGTTGTTCTTCACGTTGCACGCGGGAGCCCATCACGCACCGGCCAAAGCCAGCCGCTCCTCTTCTCTCTTCCTTTTCAAGTGCTTGATTTCAAAGTCCTTCTCAGTCAGGAGCTTGCGAAGCCGGCCGTTCTCGTCGCAGGCCTCCCTCAGCTGCTCTTGCAGCCGCTCCTCCGTATCCCCCGGCAGCCTGAAAAAAGCACCAGGGGAGTTTTCACCGGGAATCATGAAGCAAATAAGTTCCGAGCGGAGGCAGTCGTGCAGATGCTAACTGGACGGTTCAAGGCGGGAACCAAGCCAGGGCCACAGAGAAGAGAATAAAGCAAGATTCACACTCTGGTATAGATTTGACAGGCATCTCATGGATACTAAAAAGCACAGAAGCACAAATGTAAATGATTGTATGTTTTCTGTGTAGGAATTACCTACACCTATCAAATTATTTAGAATCTCGACAACGCAATTATTACTACCATTTAGCCATATTTCTTAATTGCTGATCCAGCAGTACACAGAAATAACACTTAAATGAGAACGCTACTCTCAGAATGCAGAATTCCTTTTTTTTCATATCCTTCTACATTCTTACTGTGACTGAATTTTCAGGTGTTGAAACAATGGGAAAATACAGCTTTTAAAAACAATTATTGCATGTGACAAGATTTCACTGTGGGTGTAACAAAACATCAAATTAATTATCATTTATATTAATTTAATAATATATATTAATTGAAATTTTAATGAAACTGTACATCTGCGATTGCTTGTCCACCTTTTATTCAGTCCATCAGCCGCATCTCTGTCCATCTCTGACAGCTTCAGGTCACCTTGGTTGATAGAGGATTCCTCTTTGTAACTATCAGAGACTTTGTCCAGCGTCCTCGCCATCCTCTTCTCCAGATGTTGCTGCAGCCTCTTCTCCTGTTGCTGCTGCAGAGCCTGGAACTGCAGCTTCAGCGTCGCCGTTATCTTCTCCTCTTCGCTGTCTGCTATCGCATCGCCCTCCGGTAGAGAGTGCCCTAGTGACATGGACTCCATCTGCCCCACGGGATTCTAAGCGAGAAAAACATAATGGCAACCTGTCTCAAAGCCAATACTATATTAAAACCGTACTGCAATTATGCACAATTAGGCTACAAATTTTGAACCCGCCCAAATTTAAAATATATGCCTACGATTGGCTATGACTAAAAAAATGTTCTCTTTAATAAAATGTAAATGAACCTATAACCATTTCATGTCGACAAAAACAGCAGACAACCTTAGTCAGTAATCAGTAATTATATGAGAAGTATTTAAGGATCAGTGAGTGAAGTTTGATCGATTTTCACAAATGTGCTTTGGATGTGTTGAAGATCAACGCAGACATCCATACCTGATAGATCTTCATAAAGTAAATTTAGACAGCTGATATTTTATATACAACAGGATGTGTTTCGAACTGTGATAGCAGTGAAAGGTTAGAAGAGAATTTTTGTTTCTCCCACAGTGCCTTGTTTTATTTGGATTATGGTTAAGCGACACGTACAATTGTTACCCAACTGACATGTCACCCGGACTATATGAATATTCTAATATCTTTTCGAGCATCTTTTTTTTTCTTATTTATGACAACGATTACAATGCTACTACTGCTGCGTGTATCATTATAAACTTTATCAGAGCACAGTATTGACTAAATAATTCCTCTATTTATAAATTAATATTGAATATCATTAATTACAATAGCTATTCCGGAAGCTCGTTTGATTTTTACTAACCAGCACCAAAACGGTGCATCGAAGCAGGCAAACAATCAACAAAAAACTGATGAGTCAATAAGAAACATATTAATTGTGGAAAATGTCAGTCTCACCCGACTATTATATGTCCCACTTTGAAAAGTAGGCTATCGGTATTTTTCTTGAGTTGATAACCAAACGCTATAATAAATCAAACATATGAATTGGATAAAAAAAACTATTTAATGCACAAACTATCACTTTTGTACGCGAGTCGTCAACAGCATACAGACGCTATCCGTTTCCATAACAACATAGACGGCGCCCCCGACTCACAAAACGGGATAATACGTCATTTTCACGCGATGCACCATACGAGCCCATCTCGCGATGAAATACTTCGCATGCGAGTTGTTCCGATTTGAAGATTCTCAGGGCTGGGGTTTCCCCTTTTTTACCATAAGTTCCGCATTGTATCCTTGTATGTACCTATGTGTTGACCTAATTTGTATTTTCTATAACTTCCTGTTTAGATCAGGTGATAACGGTCAGAACAAATAACCACTGCACGGTCATTACATTGCATTTGTAACACTGCAAAACTGCTCATTATTAGTCGTCTGCAATTAGAAATAATACTAGGCCTGGAAATGAATGTTATATTCCAGAGGATTTTCAGACTGCTTGGTTTGAAACATAAGGTTGCGTCACATTTTTGGTCTGGACCAAGTTTCAGTATTTCAGTTACAAAACTTAGTACTCTTTTTCAAATATAACATGTCTGCACTAAATTCATAGTTGCTGGTAAAGATACTGATGATAAGTGTTAAAGTGAATAAGTGAACTGTATACAGTTGACAGTATACTGTATACAGTATCAAAACTAAAATGGTTTAATACTGGATGATAAATCTGAGGATTCATTTTCTACCTTTAGCTAATTATATGTAAGAGTATTACAACTGTGATACTGTGGCACAAAAATACTGTTTCTTGAATTATTTAACACTTGCAAAGACACTTCCATTAATGTACAAGTCAAAGACTATACAAAATGTTAAAAATAAAAGTTTTATTTGCAGATAAAAACAGTCAAGTGATCCACATTAATACATTTTACAATTTTATAAAGAGAATAAATTGCCCTCCGGTTGTTGCACTGGATTTTTAAGTCAACTTTTCTCCTGTCTCATAAAACCCACCTGATAATGAAAAAATAAAAAATTTCTCACTGCAAGACGGACACACACACAATTATATTACAAATGGTATTTTTTTAAGTCTCAATAAAAATTATGTCATGCTCCTGCGTTGTTATTAAATAAAAAAGTACAGAATCCTGGTTTATCCAAACTGAAGTGTGGATAAAACGACAAGTTCATACCTAACAGTATGATCATTGGCCGCCGGGGATCACCATCTGCACAAAACACTTCCATACCCCCTGTAATGGGCAGGCATCTGAATACCCTGGCAGATGGGGAGAATTTATATATCATGTGAAAATTTTAATGATATATATATATATATATATATATAAATTTTGATTCTATATCACAGCATCATTTATACAGCGACACATTTGATACTCAGATAGCATTCCGGTATAAATGGACATGAAATGTATGAATGGGTTTAAACATGTGTTGAGTTGTAACATGTTACGATGTGTCACATCAAGTTATTTTAATAATTTATTGTATCACCTCAAATATTATATAAAGTAATGCAAGAATGGAGAATGGGTCATTATTCTCTGTATAAAACAACTACCTTTTATAAATAAGCTATACTCCTTGAGCTAACTAATCCTGTTTCAATGCATAATTTGCTACATTTCATATATACATACTTGTAAAATGTAATTAGTTATAAGATGTATGTATATGCACTACAGTAATATCCACTAACAAAATAATTATTTTTCCAGGGTACTGTTTCCTTGCTGACTTGGTTTTGCAAAGTACTCCTTGCACATTGAGTAAACAACTCCTGTAAAAAGAGAAAAGGGGTGGAAAAAGTGACGTTAGCTATAGTAACTCGCCATTGATCTTAATGTCATATACAGTTTTTTGGTGTTTTGACATACCAGAGGACATGCAGTTATTGGCTATTTCTACAGTAGCTTTAGGTTATAAGTTATAGCAGATCTTCACTGACAAAGGACCTACTATAACTGCAGCTCATCAAATGAGGGATTTTTACTTAACATTGTAATAAATGTGCCAATATTTATTAATTTCAGGAAAAAAAAAAGCTGCATAGTAGTCATGCATGTATGCCGGCGTGCATTAAAATGCATTCACTATAACCCCATTCTGAGGCCACACCACAGCGCATGGTCAGGATCTTACCAAGGGTCATTGCTCCCACTACAAATCCCTGAGCGGCTACCCGCATGTGGATGAGGTGCACAGACATCTTCGTGTTCCCTCTGGTCTTTAGCCTGTAGAGGCCGTAGGCCACGATTGATGCAAACCCTGCCATTCCTGATGTACAGGGGAAGAAAACGGATTTCTTTATATGATAAATATTCATTTTCCCACCGAAAAGCCAAAATCAACATTTTTTTCAATTTTTTTCAGCTATTCAAACAACATATGAAAAATACATTGCTCCAAATTTACACAATCTAATACAACATTCTAAAATCTAACACCTCCTGTCACACATGAGTATATGAATGATAGCCTTTACTCTATACAATAACGAAGCTAACATTTACTTTAAGGTGTCCTGGGCTTAGAAGACTAAATGATAATAACATTAGGTAGATAATGTGCATACAAACCTATGGGGACAAACGGGCTCTCCTTCGCCTTTCTCAGAAACTTTGACTCTGATTCATCGTAGGTCTCAATGGCAGACATGATGACTAATAAAAGACAATCATTGGTATATTACCGAAAATTAAACTGGCACATTTCCGCATAGCCGTATGCAATTCAAATGTTAACAAACATCCGTGAGCATACGCCAAGCAACAGTCCAGAGTTCAGGATGGGAACATGAAAGTTTACATTACATTCACAATACATTACATTAAACATTTATTATGGTATACATGACATTTATGTTTACTTTATGGCTATTCTCAATTACAAAAACTTCGATACAGCTGAAAATACAACCAGTATATAAGCAGTATACAACCATGCATATAAGACTATTACTGTTGGTATATACTAAGTAAATGTTATTTAGGAGCTCAATACAATAGCCTAACTGAAATTGTATGATGAAATAACTTATATAAACACCCACGTACTTCCTTAAGAATGATGAATGTAGATAGACATTAGAAATACAAAAGGCATGGTCTAAGGAAATTCTAATAATCTCATTTATGATAAAAACGGGTGGCATACGTTCCGGATGACATGAAAATGAATTTATCATCGTACTGAGTAAGTCACCTACAGCTTAGGGGAACCGCCGGCAGCGAAGGTCAAGCGCAAAACCGGACAGATCGCAAGAAAAATATGATTTATGTGAAATTGATTTGTGATCAACACCCTGACCTGAAACAATATCTATATTTTAACAATGTCCAGCAGTGTATGAACTATATTCATAAGAACATGGTATATGTATAAGTACATATATATGTATATATAAATACACGGCTAAACTCACGTATGCTACCTGTTTTAAGTAGTAAATAAATAAAGCGAAGGGTAATCTTACCTCTTATTATGGTACGAGTAAAGTCGGCTTTCCACACGATTTCACGGCCAATGATAAAACTATGCCGGCAAACTACCTCCTACGTCTTCGATACCGAAAGTAACTCGCATGCAACTTCCTTTTGCGTCATAATAACGTATGTGTCATGTCATTCTGATGTACTGCAGTTTCTCTGTCAATAACTCCCATTTCAAGATGTATTTTTCAGTAAACGATTGCTTACTATTTTAACATATATTACCGTTCATTTACTTCTATTGCATATTTTAACATGTTTGTTTCAAACATAGCAATATTGCCCAAAACACCATTTCCCAGAATACAACAAGGTTGTGGAGCACGTGGTTTACCGGAATAGCTATTGGGAAAATATTCCCGGATACACGCACTGCAAGAATATTACAAATCTTTTTTTTTCTTCCCTTTTCGTCGCATTTATATTACATTTTATTTTGTACCATTTGTTCAGCTGCGCATTTTAGGCTGTAAATATGTACCTGCTACGCTTCGGATACCAAAATTTAAGTTTAAATTTCAGTTTAAGTGTTTTTCCCGGGGGTGATGCTGTGTGGCTCAGCAGATAACGTAGTCATCCGACCAATTTAAGGGGAATTAATTTCATTTACCCCAAGGCGTTTTTGCCGTATTTATTTGCCAAATCTTGAACCCGTAGTTTCCTCCCACCAGGGCTGTAGCCAGCTATGAGGTCACCGAGGTCCGGTTTATTTTTGGAGATCTAAATAAAATTTGGAGCTCACGGGAATAAAAATGGATTAGATTAGGCAAACTAATGAGTCACATAATCAATTAATGTGAAAATTGAACATCTTATGAATGGGATGGTGTCAATAACTGCACTGCAGGCCTCTTAACTGTGATGTGGCTCAATTAAACCGCAATGCACGCGGGTTAACTGTGATGTGACTCAGTCTAATTGAACTGCACGCGACTTAATTGTGATGTGACTCAGTCTCACTTCATTGCACGTATCTTACCTGTGTATGTGACTCAGTCACTGAGTCAGTGTAATTTAGCAGAACTGAGTAACGGGTGTCGTGTAATCCCCACTGATATTAATGAACTGAATAAATGGGGGAAAATGGACGTAAGGTTGTCTACCCCTTGATGATTTATTGGTTGGATTAATGTTTTTGTCATGGAAGGCCGGATCACTATCTGGTTTAGAGTGTATATTACCTCACTATCATTTCAAATTGCCTATCTCTATTCTGACTAGATTAATTTCAGAATAACGAGTGGATTAAAACTGCCATACGTATTTCTGCCACTGGGTGGCAAAAAGAAATGCCAGCCGGTCCTGGGACATGAGATGTTTTCGAAAGCACTGCAGTCCATCCATAACGGACCTAGTGGGGGAAAAAAGGTATCTCTCATTTTTTTTTAATTGCAGAAATTCTAACTTTATGTATGATAACCGAACGCGCAAGAGGTGTATACTGGCTGGGTTGTAGTTAGGAATTCTGGGCCTTGTGACAAAATGCCACCTTTGGGGGAGGAGGGGGCTGCCTATTTCACATATATGTAAGGTGCAGGGCCCCCCTAGTATAGTTGCATAAATTCTACTGCGTAAATTCTGACAAAAGAGGTAAGTAGGAGGCTACATCGGAAGTGAAGAATTCACCGGAACCACCCTCTTTCCAATAAATCTAGCCAGAAGGGAGGTGTCTTTTCATTTTTTTCCAGGCAAGCAAAACTGCCCTCCGCAGGAAAGGTCTGAGGAAACACAAGGCTGAATTCGGTTGGTAAGTATTTTCCTAATTGCTTTAGTTTCAAGATGGCATCCATTTGAGAAGTTAACGGAATTATTTCTTAAGTCCTTATCTTAAATTAAATTGAAATTCTCCACATGCATTCAGAGTTTGAAAACTAGAAGGTGTACTTGGCTTTGTTACAATACAGATTGGGTCATATGAAATAAATACTCAGTCAACACTGGGATTATTAAAATGCATTTTCTCGTGTAATTAACATGACTTCTTTCCTTCACAGTCACATTACCTATCATATTCGTTACCTTTTTTGTTTAGTAAGTAATAGGGCTGCCCCCAAATAGTCGACTAAACGTTAGTCGATATGAAGAGGGCTTGGTCGAATACATTTTCATTAGTCGG
>JABFDZ020000084.1:3422979-3438851 GCA_019775955.2 Pollimyrus isidori
CGGATCACGTGCGTTCCGAACCGTGGGTCGTGATCCGTACGGATCACGGATCAACCGCGATCCGTTGCACCCCTACTATTGACTCTGAGGCTGCAGCATCTGATAAGTCTGTTCCATGATGCAGCAGATTGTCCTCAGTCCTTTTCAAGGAGCCACTGATTTCATCTGGCATGCCCTTTAGCATGGCTGGCCTCAAAGAAATCCATTAACGCAAAGCCGAAGCCATGTTAAATAAGCTAGGTAGTGACGTCATACCAGAGCGTGCGTGCCTGCATGCACAATTATTGTTGTGAGCATGTGCAAGATAATAAAGTGGAGTGTTCTGTTCCCAGGTAAAAGAGACAGTGGCGGTCTGTTATTTTTCCTCCTTGAATAGTAATAACTAGGTGATACTAGCGAACCATCGATCTTGGCGATTGCAATCACGTTAGACTGCTGCAGAGATGAGTACTGCTACAGGTTATAGGCCCAGTCATGCAAGCCGTAGATGGCTCCGGCTTTTATTCTACGGAGATGAGAAAAATTACGAACTCTGGGAAACAGGATTCCTCGCACACATGGAGCTGCGCGATCTCCGAAAACATATTATACAGTATTTTACAGAGTCTGGAGATAGAGGAGGATGACAAGGAAGCTGTTGCAGAAGACGAACGGTGAGGCATACAGTACGTGGAACTGGTGCAATATCTAGATAACAAGAGTTTGCCCTTAGTCATCAGAGACACGAAATGCAACAGAAGAAGAGCGCTACAGATTCTTCGCGATCACTATGCCGGGAAGGACAAACCCCACGTTGTGAGTTTGGACTGTGAACTTTCCTCGCTCTATAAAGCTGGCAATGAAACGGTCACTGACTATATAATTTGAGCATAAACTATATTCACGTCATTGAGAAGAGCAGATGATCAAATTAGTGATGGGCTTCAGATAGCCATGGTGGTAAAAGAGCTACCTGAGTCATACAAGCCGTATATCGTGTACATTACACAGACAGACAGAATTATGAAGTTATGAGAGTACTGAAAAATATGGAAGGGGTGACCTAAGCGATGAAGACAGCGTAATGAAAACTAGCACAGCAACTAGGCCAGGGGTGGGCAATCTTATCCGCAAAGGGCCGGTGTATATGCAGGTTTTCGCTGCAACTCCCTAATCAGATTACTAATTAGAAGACTGATTGGCTGAAGAGTCCTCACACCTGGGTTTGAACAGCCGACCTACAGGTTATCCTAAAGACCTGCATACACACCGGCCCCTTTGCGGATAAGATTGCCCACCTCTGAACTAGGCTACAGTATGAGGGAGAGGACGAGGAAAGATGATAGACCTGGCTGATATCGATTGTTATACATGTGGTAAAAGAGGGAACAAGGCCAGGGTATGTCCAGATGAAACCCAGAGGAAAAGACAGGAACGTAGATAGAACACATCACAGTGGAGGAAGGGGCACAGTCGAGGCCGTGACCATGCGAAGAAAGCTGATGGAGAGACAGTGGTAGAGTCTAAATCTTTCTGTTTCTTCAAGTTGAGTGACTGTCCTACACAACAGGAAAATCAGAGGGGTCTCATGATTGACTGTGGTGCCACGTCACACATGAATAAAAGCTACAAGCCTGAAGACCACATGATCGAGCTTACTGATGGAGCCAAGATGAGCGGGATGGCAAAGATGAGAGGAGACGCTGAAGTCTACTTTCTGGACGACAAGGAACATCAAGTGAAAATGAGGCTCAAGCAAGCACTCTACATCCCATCATTTCTGCAAAACATCTTCTCAGTCAGAGGGGCAACAACCGATGGAGCAGAGATCCATTTTAAGGATGGTGATGACTGGCTCGTCCACAAGGATGGTACTAGATTTAAAATAGATATGTATGGTAAGCTATATTACCTAAGCACAATAGAAGAAAAAAATGTTGATGAAGTGCATGGTTGTCATGACATTCAGACATGGCACAGGATACTTGGACATTGTAATTTTGATGATGTTGCAAAGTTAAAAAAGGCAGTTGAAGGAATGTCAACAAGAGGGAAAAACAATAAGTCTAATCAAAACTGTGAAATATGAACACTGGGCAAGTTTACACCGAGCAGGACAGGCAGACGCTAAAGCCACAACCGTACTAGAGCTAGTACACACAGACTTGTGCGGCCCGATAGAACCAGCAGATAAAGATGGATACAAGTAAGTGATAACATTTACTGATGATTACAGTGGAGTGATTTTTCCATACTTTATCAAAGCAAAGAGTGACACGACAAAAGCTACAGAAAAATTCATAGCAGATGTAGCTCCATATGGAAGGATAATGTGCATAAGATCTGATAATGGTGCAGAGTTCACCGGACAGGGGTTCAAATGTTTACTTAGGACTGAGTAACCGGATAAGACACGAGACTAGCGCACCTTACTCACCCCATCAGAGCGGGACTGCAGAGAGAGGTTGGAGAACATTATTTGAGATGTCTCGATGCATGCTATTGGAGAGTAACCTCCCAAAGCTATTGTGGACATATGCTGTGCAGACAGCAGCTCAAATCCGGAACAGGTGCTACAGTAAGCGGTTAAAGCAGACACCTTACCACTCTTTCACAGGAAAGAAACCTAACCTATCTAACATGCAGATATTTGGCTCTGAATGCCACGTATATAAACAGGACAAGAAGAAATTGGATTCTAGATGTGAAAAAGGGATTTTCGTGGCCTACGATAAATATAGTCCAGCATATAACGTATATTATCCTGAAACAGGAAAAGTCCTAAAGAATATTCTGGTAAAATTCGTCACCAAAGTCAGCGCAGATAGTGAGACTCAGACAGACTGCAAAATGAGGGACGACATTGAGAGTTACGTGGATACACCACTGAGAATATCCAGTCAGGATCAGGGACAGCTTAAGGAGACTAAAAAGTCCAGTATCAAGGAGACTACTGAGGCAGGCCCAACCCAGGTAGACGGTGTCAAGGAAGAACAGGGAGAAAGGAGACATTCTACCAGACAAAGAAAGACTCCTGAATATTTAAAGGACTATCAATGGAAAGTTGAGTGTGACAATGATGACTGTGAAAATACAGACTATTTTTACAGGGTAGCATATGATGTACCTAAAACATATAGGGAAGCTGTGGACTCTAAGAAGTCAAAACTATGGATTGATGTGATGAAAGAGGAGGTGAACTCTTTAACATAGAACAAGACTTTTACTCTGACCCCGCTACCAGAAGGTAAACGAGCAGTGGGAGGTCGCTGGGTATTGAAGGAGAGCCCAGATGGGTCTGAGACTTGTAAAGCCAGATTTGTCGCAAAAGGATATAGTCAAGTGGAAGGAGTTGATTATAAAGAGACTTTCTCACTAACGGCCAACATGACTTCTATCCGAGCACTAATGCAGGTAGCTGTATCCTACATCAAATGGATGTGAAAGCTGCATACCTACATGCTCCAATGGACTGTGAGATATATATGGAACAACCAGAAGGTTTTGAGATCGAATCCAAAGTGAAGGAACATTTAGTGTATAAGCTGAACGGGTCACTCTATGGTTTAAAACAATCCGGACGTAACTGGTATATGTTGCTGCATGATCGTCCTACAGAAAATGACTTCACACAAAATGATGCTGATCGTTGTGTTTACAGCAGAAAATCTATGGATGAAAAGGTAATTTTGCTAGTGTGGGTAGATGACTTAATTATAGCGGCGAATAACAACACCTTACTCAACAGTGTAAAGGAAATGTTAAAAAAAAACAATTTAGGATGAAAGACATGGGTCAACTTAAACACTTCCTGGGTACTGACTTTAGTGATAGTGAGGGGAAAATCAAAATGAGTCAAAGGAGGCACATAGAGAAAATATAATAAATAAAGAGTGTTCTGTTCCCAGGTAAAAGAGACAGTGGCGGTCTGTTATTTTTCCTCCGTGAATATTAATAACTAGGTGATACTAGCGAACCATCGATCTTGCCGATTGCAATCACGTTAGACTGCTTTAGATATGAGTACTGCTACACTCACCACCATGAAACTGATTTTATATGGCTTGGTGGCCAGCATACAGACGTCTGCTTTTTGTTTATACTGGGTGACTGGTCCATCACTGAAAAAGTGTGGGTCAGTGACTCTTGGATATCGCTCCTTCATACTCCTAAGAGCAGGTGAAAGATGAGCTCTGCGAGCTGGAGGAACATGATGGCAGCTAGCAGAGATGGAACAGAAAGGGATAATAAACTGTTTTGCATTGACGTACAGGACCCCAGTGTGAAGTGTAACTTGCTGGTGGGATATACCAAATTGCAGTCTGCACCTCTTATGAGTACTGTAATTTTCATTCAAATCAACATGGATTAAAGAATCTGTTTCTCCCTTATCTGCTGGTAGACCCATGTGCAGCCAAGAGCCGAGTGGGTGGGCCAATGTTGATTAGGAGGGGCTTATAATGAGGGTTAGGGTATCAGATGATAGCAGTTATTAATCCCTCCCCCGTTGCCGCTCCTATTCGACATTGCCCCTCCCACTTGATATTCAACTCCTGGCTGCAGCAGTACGCCTCTCGACAGACTCCACATGGTCATCGGTATTGATAAGACCAACTAGGACCAATCTGACAACTTTTTTTTAGACAGATTACATATTTTTTAATGTAATACAGCGTGAATGACGTATATTTTAACCATGGTGACACGCCCCCTTCGTGAGAATATAAAGCAGCAGCCGCACCTGAGTGAAAACATCTACCCTACGCCCAATTTAGCCCTGTATACTGCTCTGCATTCTGTATGAGGCATTGTTGAATGTTTACGTTAGGCTTACTGAGCGGTCTAACTTCTGTCTAGCCCTGATCCGTCCGAACCCCTTCGCCTCGGACCTTTCCTTCGTGCTTGATCCGTGCCTCGTGTGCTCCTCGGACTGACCTCCTGGCTCGATCCTGAGTTTTCCCGCACTGTCACCACGTCTTCGATCCTGTCTGCTGGTTCCCTTTCTGCTCACCTGTTCCTGAAATGAAAACGACTGTATTATTTTAATCGTTAAAAACTTATATTAGATTAAAATGTTTTAGCAAACGTTAAAATTTGACTGTGACAAGCTCTTTTACAGGTATAAAGCAACTGTGAAACAATAGCAATAGAAAAAGCTAATGATTGTACATACAAAATCATGGGACTGTAGCTGTCATTTTAAGCATGTTTTAAACCCTGCAACATTAATTATTCTTTGCTGGTCAGACTTAATTCTACACACACCTACTAAAAACAATGTCTGAAATCGGCTTAAGAATTTGAGGACGTGCCTTATTTTGTAATGGGGCGTGCACAGCTAGGAAGGTAAGAGAACAATAGATACAGCGTGGTTAGTCATGGGTCTTCCTAACCGTTATTGTTTGGGACTAAGGGTACATTTCCATTCTGGAACAATGCCTCGTAGTGTCTGCCGACTTCAGCTTGGTCAGACAGATTGACTTTTGTCACGCAGCCTGTAAGTGGCTAAAAGCCCCACTAATTATATGTAACTGTTCTGATGACAGACCTTATCGACCTAAATAGTTAAGCATACAGTTCAGTATCGGCTATTATGTAGACAGATTTTTCATATAAGGAAGAATATCTCGAACATCTTTCTGTTATAGAAATGCTGAGATGCTGTTTGAATAAAATACACGGATCCTGATCCTGGCTATCAACGCCATCCCCAGTAATTGAGCTATATTTATATCACGCTATTGCCCTCTAGAGGTAGGCAGTATGAATTGTAAACTGTGGCACCCGAGAAGTCTACAAAAAGCGGCAAGAATCGGTCCAAGACGTGAAAACATTATTTCAGTTTTATTCTGTATAGATTGCGTTTTAAGATACAAACCTTTACATGCAGAATAAATCTACAGTTTTTTCCATCTACAATTATTTTGTTTATGATATTTCATTATTTCCATTCTTCTTTCGTCTGTTTTCGATGTAGGAGATCTGTATTAGAATTCTTTCACGCATGTCGTATGATTGTTATTCAAATAAGAAAATTAAAATTAATTATACGATCATTTGCACATGCGGTGAGAAACAGGCGTTTCGCGCGAATATAGCACCTGTATATAGCCTATTACACATGTTTATGTGTCTATATATAGACTGATAGGCGGACAGCCTAAAACCTTGGTCCCTCTGTGTCAGTATCTGTCTATTGTCCTTAGACGCCTGTGACGTCACTGCATTAGTTGTCGGACATGTGCCAGATGTGATCCTCTTCCCAAGTGACTTTCTGTGTGGGGAATGCCTTGATTCACCCTCCCGCCGATAGAAAAACAAACCATTTGATATTACATTAAATACATGCAATACCCGACTGATGCCCAGAGAAGAAAAATACTCTCTTGTCTATTTTCTTTCCATTTGCCTTTGTTGACACTCACGGTCAATTTATATCTTCAATAAAGACAAAGGGAGTAGTAAGTACTTATATTTGTTGTCAGTGTGAAGTGTGCTGTTTTTTCTAAGTCGTGAATATCATGTATATAAAGAATACAATAATTGGTATATATCGGAATTCCGGTCAGATGCCGTGTATCGGTAGATTGGAATTTAAGCAGCTGAAGCGAATCACTTAACGGCTCCGTATTTAAGAGTATTCTGTGTTACACAGTTCTGGATGTTTTTCAGTGTTTATTTTTGATAATGGATGGTAAATTATTCACACGAATTCTTGCAGAGCTAATTAGGTTGGGTTTTAATAGACGTTTGGTGAACTCCTCGGAAATGTGCAGGACCTAAGAGCACCATGGCACGCTAACTGCAGTGATACCTCGATCCTGGATATTTTTTATAAACCCACCCGATCATATTGATCCTTGGCCGTGATGGATTAATGGAGGAGGGCTCTTTTACAGAGGTTTTCCACACTGTCCCAGCTAGCATAAGCCCGTGGCTATATGTGAAAGAGGACCGACCGTTGAGGCTTGAAGATTTTGTTTTGTTGGATGGCACATCGTTCAGAGAATGGCATAAACACACACCACCCTAATGGTGAAGGCAGCACCATTTTATTTTATTCTTTCTCTCTCCCTCTCTCTCTGGAGCTTGATTTTCATGAACTCACACAAAGTAGATGGACAGATGACAAAAGAACAACAATAATACACCTGGGATGGATTTCCTACTCATTACGCAACATATTCATGGTTTAGCGGGTCACAAACCTTTTACAATAGAATGCACATGTAATTTTTAATTTTGTCTTTTACATCAATTATTTGCTGAGGGCCCTTAATGTATATCTTGTGCAGAAACGCAAAAGCAACAACCTATAGTATAAAATGCGCTGAGTTCCATTCTTCTGTAATTCTGCATTCATTTTCATGTAATTTATGGAATACATTTTAGAATTATGAGTTATTTTGCAAAAAGATTGTATGAATAATACATAATAATACATGAAGAATTACTACTACTGGGTCAAGATAACATTGTTGTGGAGAGGGAGAAGTGTAATGTTTATTTAGACTAACGCTTCATAGTTTTGTATTTTCTTATGTATCTGCAGGGACTCATTTTCAGGCTGAGATGTTTGACAGGCTGTTGTTGTATCAGTTCGGATTTCATGTGAGCCACTTTTCTTACCAGATCCAACCCTTACAGCGTACCATGGCAAAGAGGTACTTTATAACAAGGTGCAGGCCCAAATAACCAGCACACTTGAGTACTGAAGAAGTCTGGCCCAGTCTGTCTTTCGCTCTTCCTGTTGACATTAAAGTCATAACACCTGAGACCTTTCTGTCTGTCTCTTAGATTAAGATCTCTTTTGCTTTCTTATGGTCTGTAGTTTAGTCTGTCAGCTTTGAGCTGGGTCAATGTTTATGCAGTCGCCTTAGGTATGTGTGTGAGACTGGATGTCATTTTAGTTCCAAGTGCATTGTGGGAATGAACGCTGAAATAAGACATTTCTGAGTCTGGAGTATAAGCAGAGTTCTGCTGGGTGATGATACAGTACAGGAGGTTATGTCTATTAGTTGATGAACAGGTCAGTAGAAGGGAGAATGAATGGCTGGGCTGGGTTCAGCTGGGCTGATGTCTATCTCGTTGTCAAACAGGTTGGTTTGAACTAAATTTATTTCCATTTTTTATTTCCATCCTGTCCAGGAAGTGAATTTAAAATACAGCTTTGAAGTTTGGTTTTGTTTTACTTTTACATTTTTCCATCCAGTGAATGTATTCAATGTGTTCAATATAATAAGAAATTTGATGTGGTAATCGTCGGTGAAATGGTCCTCTTCTGCTGTGCTGTGTGAATCGCAGTGAGAAACCTGCTCAACTGTGATATTCCAGCTTTCTGGCCAGGGGATGTTGGGTTCCATCCAGTGCTTCAGCATTGCCGTCCTTTTGGGGCGTTGGTGCTGAGTTCCATTCGTGGCATCCCCTCCACGCCACTGGGTCGTCCACCCTGGCCCCCTTTAGACCCCCTCAGGTTCAGTGAATTCAGCCTGCTTTGAGTGTGGATGATCAAGTCAGACTAGGAGAGTAATCGGGTATTGGCAATGTGGCGGCATGTTTCAGTGCAGGCAGAAGACGGTGAAGTCACAAGAGGTCATGGGAGACTGTGAGCACAGATCCCAATGAATGAAAGGCTGATCAATCGTAAGTTTTGTTCCAAACAGGCGGCGAGACCTCTGACAGGGAGGTGGTCCTTGGGAAGGAACAATGGCAGCATTGGACTGCACTATCAGAGTGCTCGCCCTGTACTTGGTGGTGAGGGGTTTTTCTATGGATAACGATCCATTGTCTCCCCCGTCTCGGTGCAGGGACCAACGTGGCCAGGCCGAGATCCGGAAGCCATCCCAGGATCCTCTGAAGTAAAACAGAGGCATTGTTTTTCTCTCTGTGGTAAGGTAGGTAAGTTCTCAGCCCGTTCTGTGTGAGACAGCCAGTGTGGTGTGGTGGGAGATGTTGTGGAGTAAGTGATCCCATTCTCTCTTTCTTATAACTCATTTTCTTTTCACTGTTTTTTTTTTTTTTTTGACTGTGGAGATGTAGATGCTTTGTGGTACCTTAAGATTAAACCTGAAAGGTGGTCTGTGTACAGATTCTTTAATAATAGGTTTTAAGAAGCGTAATATCTCTATGAAAAGCCTGAGATTGCATAAGGCTTTGCTGGTTTTGAATGTGAGGTGTTTTTAACAGAATGTGTGGAATGTGCTTACTTACCTTAAAACATCAACTTTTATGTTGGATGCTGGACCTGGATTCCTAATGGTCTTTTCAGTCTATTATTACATTTAACCTTCTAACTCTTTAGGAGCAGGACTATCCCAGTTATTCTGATAGAGATTATGGAGATGGAAATTCACTAACATCTGAATCCAATCATTTGCCACATCATTAATTAAACAATTTACATTAACCATGCCAGGCATTCAATGAGCTATGTAAGTTACTCATTTTTGGGTTTTTTGGTTCTATGTATAGGGATGCTAATTGCAAGTAGGATGTTCCTAATTTGCACGTATATCAGAATTGTATGTATAGACTACGCATAAGTAATGTTTGAGTGCCTTTGAGCCTGTACTGTAAGTCCCTGACTGCGCTGCTGATATTGCTGATCGTTGTAAGAACTTGCTACAGTAAATACTGTATATGGTGGTTTGTCCCTGGCTTGCAGTAGCAAACCCGCTTTCCTCAGTTGTCCGCATGCTGTGCCAAGTGAGAAGTCTTCATCGTCAGTAGCGGGGGGTGACAGCTTAATGAATACAATTTGCATTTGCTATATTGCCATTTATATTGTCAGTACATGACAGCAAGAAAAACCTACTGCTGGATTTTGTGGATTTTTTTTTATTGAAAGGAATGTTTTTATGTATAGGTCACAGTGCATCACACTATATACTTTTGCCAGTTGTCTGTTAACTTAATAACCATTAAATGGCAAGAAATACATTTCCAAACGAGAGACCTAACCTTCCCACTAGGTCCCAGTAGTGTGAAACCATGACCGATGAACAGCTTGGTCGGCTGGTAAATTCCTGTGAAGCTGTTGCGATCAGAAACAGACGGGTGAGGATTAGGGGTGAAACATCTACCAGTGGAACTCTCCAGCAAAGTGCAGCAGTGCTGGTTTCCCTCCAGCATGGCTAGGGGGCGCTCTCACCACACTATTTTTCCAGAGCACAGACCTGAGCTTGTGTGAGACGTTCCTACACAGAGAAGCAGAGAAGCCCGCTGATTACCCCCCCCCCCCCCCGAAACCCCTCTTGTGTGTAGCATTCAGGATTGCATACCCTCCTCTCAATAGCTCATTAGACAAACCATTTATAAGAGTTCTGACCCAATAACACTAACAGATTACTGCTACTTATTGTCAGAGTTTAAGTTCTGAAGCGTGTCAGTAAGTGACACTACAAACTCATTCTTTCTCTACACACAGACAGTCAGGAATTAAAACAAAAACTTCCAGAGATTCCTTAGCCTTTCATGAATGATCTACTGTCTGGGACGTTGAAAATGACAATTAATGGCAGCCTGGGTGTGAATTAAACTTGGCTGATTTGCGATTCACAATACTAATGACGATTTTTTGTGCTGTGTTTTCTAAGACTCTAGGAAAATAGGGAGGGATGTTTGATAAGTCAAAGTATTTTTAACCCACAGGAAAAAGAATTACATACATGTAAGGTTATTATTGCAGTTCCATCACATTTAAATTAATAATCCCTAATAAAGATATGGCGAGTTAATTGGTACAAGAACTACTGGGCTACTATCCTCAGATGCTAAATGCTCTCGGTTAAAAAAGATACACATTGCAGCTAATATGGAACATCTGTCAGATTTACTGTCATAGACTGACTGTGGCAAACAAAATAAAAACATCAGTACGAAGTGTCACATTTTAATAGACTCATATCTTGAACAATACGCATTGGATTGGTAATCATATTGATTTGGAATTCTGTGGTGTGACATAGTTATGATATGGTGGCTGACGGTATCAGATTAAAATATAGTATAAGGAAGGGCAGGTTCTGCAATGTTCATGAAAGTTACATCCGTACATTGATATGCATATCATGATAATGCAACGATATGGTTCAGAACGCAATGGTCAGAGCTGGCCCAGGTCATTGAAAACTTCTGAGCTTCTCTAATTTTTATGTGGCAGCCCTTAGGCCTTAATTTCTATGATGTATGCTGAGCTGCCAAATGCCGTGACCCACAAAAGCAAAGGAGAGAGTAACGACTGTAGGTTTGCTCCGTAGGCCCCACACACGACGCACACTCCATCTGTAGTGAAACATAAAACGTGGACCCGGCTTATATACACCTTCTGTGTGAGCAGATGGGCTACCGCCTCAGGAACTGTGGTGTTTAACGCCGGGTTTCCATCACTTTCCATCTTCAATGAAACGATAACGAAGGAGACATTTAGCACCAGCCGTGAACCCATTCCGGCTTCCGCAAGTCACGCTTTTCCGCAGCGTCATATGAAAATCCACATGGAGTGTTTATACCATTTATGAGAGTGGGGAACATCCTCCACCATCAAAGACAGGACCTGTCTTGAAGAAGGAGGGGGGGGGAGAGACACACTGACAGACCATCTTTCTTGGCCCTTACTTTATTTCCTTTTCATCATTAGAGAGGCAAGGAGGACATCTGAAATTTGGCTTGAGAGCATCTCAGAGCTTTCACCCAACAACTGATGAATCATTACCTGGAAAGACCGGCATCTGTTTCTTGTAAATTCCTCAAGTTTTTTTAACTTCTGTGGGCACGAGCGAAAAAGGCATGGCTGACTTGTGAAGCTCTTTAGATGTGTGTCAGATGACATGCGCACCCTCTGTTTCAAAAGTCATTCATCATAAGTCTCAACAGGCAGTAGTTATTATCCTGAGTGTTTCTAGTGGCTGCAAGGCGAGAATTCTTGCAGAAATAGTCGCTAATACTTGACCTTCGGCTATAAATCTGATGCAGAGAACTGTGAAAGTCCATTAACGATGAGCCTGTTGGTCCTAGATTAGGGCATTGAACACGTGGAAAATACGATAGCAGCTGATTACAGCAAACAGCTGATACAAGACTGAAATGCTGAATGGACTTTTTATTGATCTCTGGCACGTTTTGATTACTTGCATATGAATAGTTACAAATATGCTTCTTGAAACATTAAAAACTATCCATCCATTTTGTTGCTATGAGTTATACTGTAATCCAGGTAATCTTATGCAAATGTGTATTATTTACATATTTTATGATTTAAGGGTCAAAAGTGGTGAATGATTTATTCTTGTTCATGTTATCTAGCTTATTCTGCATTGTTAATAGCATTGGGTTCAAGGATCTACATTTCCTAAACTGTGCTAGGCTGTCACTCTTATGTTGCAATCATGTCACCCTGTTGGATGATTTGGATATTTGTGTTTTTAAAGGAATCACACTTCTGTTGCTCTATACTGTATATTGAAATATATGCAAATGCCCCAATATTATTGTAGAGATCTAAACCCTGTAAACTTTCTTTTACTCTACTTCTGTTTTGTAAATACCACACTATCTTGAGTATGTTTCCCCTCAAAAAATTGCATCTAAAAACTGGGGCCGTCTTTTATTCGAGGACTGGAACTTAAATATCAATATACACATACAACAGCAGATGGCGTAACTTATCTGCCTCTCCGCCATTAACTTCAAACATAATCGAGAGAATCAAGGTCATTTTAGCATGAACAGTGATCACCATTTTCCGTTTCTGATCCCACCCCGCTGTCCTCCATTAGCTGACATGATCCGATGTTGTGGCATTAGTCAGCAGTTACGGCCATAATTTGCATCACTCCATGCATATTTTTAAATAGCGCAAAATATGTGTATTTATATTAGTAAATGTTGCAACTGTGTAATGTGTGCTGTGGAATTTATGTGTTTTGTTAGCGCATAACCATGAGCGTCGTGGAAATCGGTGGCTTCCATATCTGTGCTGCTTCTGTATTAAACTTGTAGTGGTTGTTAGTAAAGATAGTGACCTTCATTTTAATAGCTGTCATGCCATTTATTAAAATAACTAAACCACTTGGCATAAGGTTTTTGTGCTTTATGTGGGTCTACTACATCAAAAATATTGTGCACGCTCTAGTGTTATGTTTTGATTTTCTATTCTTTCCCGTCGTAAGTAGTACATGTGTTTGTTGGAATGTTTACTGATTAATACATTTATTGTGAAGAGATTGTTTGTGGTTACTTATTAACAGTTTTTCCAAAAATAGTTACCAAAACGTGAGGGGTCACTGTACAGTCATGGCCATCTAAAATGGTGTATTTAGTGGCTATGTTTATATAACACACCCTCACTTTTCTCATAGCTGTTCATTGTTTTAAAAATGCTGATGGTATACATTCTAATATATAAAGCTGCTTTCTTACTGCTGAAAGCTCTCTTGCTCATAAACCTGTGCTGAGATTTTTAGGAAAGTAAAGCCCACGCTTTTCAATGCAGATAAATTTTGACAGCTGATGGCCACAGTAAGCCAATAATATAGGGCAGTTTTCCCAGAATTGAAATTTTCCAAAAACAGGGAATGTCCATACCAAGTCACATGTGTGTTTGGGATTTTGCACACATTAACATTATGTTACATAGCAGTTTTGAATTTCATAAATCTAAGTAAATAAAAATGTAGATAATTAGCAGAACTGCCATATAATCTTGAGGCAATACGCCGGCCTGGGTGAACGTCTTGAAGCCTCCCTTATGTCTCTCTTCAGTTTCCAGATTTAACCCAGTCTTGTGTCATGGCTGATGAGCCGGATTCCAGGGTGAAACTGACATCAACTTGCGGGCTTTGGCTCCTACATAAAAACACCAGCAGGGCAAACACTGATGTCGGGACCCTTGCAGCCCGTGAGCTGCCCTTTCGGTCTCCCTGGCACTCCAGGATTTTTCAGGTGGCATTTGGCTGTTAGGTACTGGTTGCTTGCCGGGTATATTGCATCGTTCTGTGCTTTGGGTGGCACGCTGGACTGACAGGCCGCACCCGGCCTGTTATAAAACCCTGCAGGCTCTATCTGCTTCAGTTGACTTGTCTTCAGAGATGAACATGGAGCTGGCATGCGCAGGGTTGAAATTTCAATACTGCATCTCTATGTTGGACGAGACGTCTTTTGGAATGCGAACAAGAGCATCCAAAAAATAATTATGCTATCATTTAGTTTTATGCTATCAAATGGCACAGGGTGAGTGTCCTGTGTTGGGGCCTGTCTAGCCGTGTCGTAGGGGAACACCTACCTGTGACAACCCAAAATATCAGGACGGAAATCTCACATGGTGGTCACATATCTTCCCCACACTCTTCCTTCTTATGCTACAGTCCTCTGATTGATTATATAAGGATATCACATAGAAAATGTCAGAATCCTTATGCTTCAAGAGAGCTGTCTTTCCTAAATTTACACGCACATTTCACATTCCAGGGTGTTTAAGAAATGAGAGTCAACAAATAAACCCTGAAATCAGGGACGTCTACTGAAAGGGGTTTTAACACAAGATAAGATCACACATGGCATAATATCACATACTGCCAAAATTCATTCTCATGCATTGTCTGTTTGGTAAAAATGTTACGTAGCTACGTATTTAAAAAGTTATATGAAATGGATCAGGTCACTTCAGCCCCAGAAGGTGTAAAGAGAGATTTTTTTAGCAAAACAACCTGTTTTTTCATACTGAAGTTCTGATACACCTTATCTGATTGGCATACCGTATTTTCTGATCACGTAGTAGTTTAGACACCTCGCAAACCTCAAAATGTCTAGCTAAAACAAATATTCTTCTGTGGACTGTGTAGCATTTCTCCGATATTTTTTGGCCTTTTTAATGTAAATGTATTCTTAAAAGACTTAAAAAATAGTCGAGAAAAGTAAAAAAGTAATGTCACAGTGTGATTGTAAATTTTGGGATAGATATATAGACAGACTTTGATTTGCCCTTTCTTGCATGGTTGATTTACTACATTTCTAGAGGAACAAAAATCTATTTCTAAAAGGGACAAATTGCAGCTTTAGATCACTGATACAGACTTGGCCTTCCGCTCATCTCATCTGCGTGAAGCCTTCACTCCCTCCCGGGCACTACAAAAGGCGTGGTATTGATGAGTGTATTACAACGCATGTGTGACTAGGTGGGGGAGTTTGCATGTGAGTCAAGGGCGGTGGTGGTGGGGGGGGTGTTCGTGTCGGCCGGCTTTAGCCGTATCCGTCTGCCTGATGAGAAATTGTCAATGTAAACACTGCAGCGGCAGTTGTGCTCCAGCGCACAGCCTGGCAAGGGACCCAGACTCTTTGGGATGGAACATGTAAATATTTTGACACGCAATATGACGGAGCGTACCTGTTGAGTTCACACAGGCAGGACGGCTCTCCCCAGGCACGGTTCTCTCCCACCCTTCCTCCCCACCCCCTCAAAGAAATGCACGGGCTCTGAGTGCAGGACAGTATTTTATTATTCACCTGAAACCTGCGGTCACTCCACACAAGAGGGATTTTTGGTTTTTATCCTCGACCTAGTGCTCAGGGTCTGTTTCAAGGTGAACGATCCCTGTGGGTGTGCGTGCGTGTGCATGCACACAGTACATTACCGTGGCCGGGGTGAACAAGCAGGGCCAGCAGCCCCTGAAAATCCTCAGCAGCTGTTCTGTAACTCTGCGGACCGCAGTTTTTAAACGGCCGTCGCCAAACAGGATCGCCGGTCTGGAACGCGTCTGAATTCTGCGTCCAACCATCTTCACATCTGACCCCCCAGTTGTGGTCAGTCGCCTGGAGGATGGCGGGGGGGCCGGGGGCGGGCCCCGGGCGCGGGGGGGGGGGGGGGGGGGGGGGGGGGGGGGGGGGCGGGGGAGGGG
>JABFDZ020000084.1:3467989-3497148 GCA_019775955.2 Pollimyrus isidori
GTGTCCCAGCTCGTACTGATGTTACATCACTGACACTGTGTCCCAGCTCGTACTGATGTTACATCACTGACACTGTGTCCCAGCTCTCCCTGCACTTTGAGAATGACTGGCGCTTGCCTCCATAACCTGACTTCCCAGAAAATTTAAATTCCAAAAGTTGTAAAGGGACAGCATTGACTCCTTCTATTCCAGATATCTTAAACAATGTATTACAACTTACATGTGACCTTTACTGTGAGATGCTAATGATCCATGTCTGTGTGTTTACATCGCAATCATTAGCGGTAAGACTTACTTAGGACCAACCGCCATAAACCAGCCAGAATATCAAGGATGCAGTATATGCTTCAATTATAAAAATTTGGAGGATATAATAACTGCGACTTACAACCAACCATGGAAAGCAGAAATGTATTATGGGTAAATGTATCATGGGTAATGTAACTGGGTAAATGTTAATATTAGAGGAAGCAGCTGCCACATCCTGCTTGCCTGACCCTCCCATCTCCTCCCTAATGTGGCCCTGATAAGCCAAATATGTTGTTTTTTGCCCTTTGTTAGTCCTCCTGCCTGCTTGTGTCCTTCCCTGTACCAGTTTTCCCATTTTGCATCCCTTGTCGTCCTGTTTGTTTTCCAATCCATGTTAGTTTTAACTCAATAAAGCTCTTTTTCTTCTCCTAATGCCTTCCCAGGAGTCCTTCGTCCTGTGAGTCACAACAGCAGCTTTTACTGTCGGTTGGTGCCCTGTCCTGGATTATACCCTGCCCCACACTCGTAGTTTCCAGGATAGGCCCCAGATCTGGTAACCCTGCATAAATATATAAAATGGACAGATGGAAGGACAGATGGATGTTTACTGCCGTAAATGCTATATTGCTGTGCTGTATTAGCATGTATCTGCTTTAGCACAGATCTGTGTGTGTGCATGTGTGCGTATATATATATATATATAGCTAAAAAACACAAATTTACCCTGTGTGATAAATGGCATGCTAGTAAATAATGAATACAAGAAAATATTAAATGCTGAATATCAACAAGGAATCAAAATCTGTTTACATACTTTGGAAAAGTTTTGATTAACTTGGTTGTCAAAATGCAGATCACGTTAACTTATTACTTGTGAACATTTAAGAATTTTCTAAAATAGCATATGGCCAGTGTGCAGTTTTTGATAAATTCAGATTGTCGCTTTTACTTATTGGTTTGTTTATTTATTTTGCTTGTTTATTAAGAGTCCCCAGAACACAGCATTTATCAGAATTGGCTGGGAAAATTCTTGTTTGGTGATCTAGTAAAAAATCTCTGTATGTTTCTGCTTCCGAGATCCATGTCGCCTTTTTGCACTCTGGGGAGCATGCAGCATGACTTGCACTTTGGCACTCTAGCCATTGAACACTGTAATTAAACAAAAACCGAACCAGAAACCAAAGTACCATTTAGTGAGTGGTGGGTGAAATCCAAGTACTGAGGAAGTACAGACACACACATACACGCACAGTCCATTTATTCATATGGAGACTCTCCATTAATCTCTATAAGCATAACCCTAATACCAACAACCTTAGCCACTACCCAGTCCTACAGTAACCTTAATCTTAAGTAACCAAACAAAATGCAAGACTTTTGGCATTTTTAGATTTTTGATTGCTGTCACCGATTTTAATCAAATTGAGGTTATCCTTGCAGGCCGAAAAAATGATCCCATAGGTAAAATGTTCTAGGTTTTTCACATTGTGGGGAAGTATAGTTCCAACAGTAAGTGCAAATACACACACATTCATACACACACACGCACAATGTCTATGCCTGTTTTGACCTTTGTGTGCAGTTCACAGGATAGTCACAGGCCATTACTTTCGCTGGTGAAAACTGGCACAATCTAAGCTAATGTGCATCTGGCAGCTACTTGCATCAGTGTCATGTCATAATTTCGCAGCACAATGCTGCCATTGTTACTGATCACATATTTCATCCAGATTTCACATTTCATCAGATGCTGGTGCCGGCTTTTCCAAATAATTAATTGTGAGGCACTGCAGTATGTTCCATTTACTCCAGTCAACATTTTTTTTTTTTTTGGGGGGGGGGGGGTCCCTAGTTCAAATGACCCCGATCCTTTAAAAACACAAAGGTGACTAGTAGTACAAAACTGATTAGTTGTGTGTCGACAGTCTTCACCCTCATCCCTCCTTTCGTTTGGCTCTATAGTCGTCTGCTCTTCACTCTCCACTTCAGTGCTGAAACTCTGCTGACCGAGCAATGCAACATGTAACTCCCAGCTCAGCAACTTATATAATACATAAATTGGAGAAAATATAATATTTTTTTACGAAGACCTGAGAAAGCGTGGTGACGATTTACTAGTATATGAAAGAATTAGGAATCCCAATAAATAATCTTACATCCAATCTCAGGTGCTTAAGAAAACATACCATTTAACCAGAGAGGTAATCTCATTTTATCGATTGACTTTGAGGAAGATGTGTTGCTGTTATGCGTAACTGAAGCGTGCGACGGACTGCCTCATTCGCATATAGCTAAGGAAATACTTAAACGATAAATAATAATAATAACACATAAATATATTATTTATTTATACGATAACACTATTATAATATGTTAAGACATGAAAATGTGAATTTGTCTTTCGTTATGAGAAGAGCCGCAGCCATGTGGTAAAACAGCTGCACGTGGTGGTTTTGGTGGCTGTCTTGGTACTTTTAAGTCACGTTAAGCTTTTTCCTTATAATGGGCGTCAATGGAGGGGAATTACATTTTCTAGGAAGAGCTTGATGTAGTGGAAACTTCCTGGAACAACCATATGATACGGTCAAGCCACAATCCACGTGCTCCCAGCGGTCGCCAGCACTGATGTATGCTGTTCCTGAATTTAATGATTAAGTGTCATGCCCCACCTCGTCTGATCCCTGTGTGCCATTCCCCCCTCCCTCGCTGCCCCCTATGGAATCCCCATGTCACTAGCTGTGTCTAGTTTCATTCAATGTAGCCTGGTGTATTTAAGTACTTCCAGTTTGTCTTCCCCCTGTCCTGTCATTGACGTTTCTGCCTGTTTGTTCCATCTGCCTGACTGTCTTCCCCATAAAATCCTTCTTTACCCAATAAATACTTTGCTTCCTCCCACTTCCACTCCTCTGTCTCCTTCCGCACGTAACATTAAGAGGTGTGTCCCAATTCTTTTGTTCATATAGTATATTTGCCATATCTTCATTTTTTTTTTTTTACTGAACGCACATTTTGTTTCTTTATGTTGCATAGTGTGTTGATGTGTTGGAAGGACAATAAATCTTTGACTCTAAAACTATGAAAAATACTTCTGCTTGTGCTTTTCCCTGATAAAACATTTGTACTCAATTAAACCAATACTTTTTTCCCGCACTGGGACCCAAAGTGACACAGTCATATACTGCATCATTGGCAGAGTGATGCAAAAATATTTGCCTATCTGCAACATGGGTGTTCTCTGTCCCATGATCCATTCTGAACAAGTCTGAGGGTACCCATTGTGCTCAATGACAGCATTTGTGAAATAACCAGGCCTGACTGTTATATACATGTCTTCTAAGGTGGTTCCTAGCCCGCAGGGCTACACATTCTCCATCCAGTAAGCGCAAGATAAGATGGACTGTTTCTCTATCAGTTATTATTCCAGACATGCAACATTTCTGGTGCATCCACCTGTAACCATGTTGTTGGCCTGATGTTTGAAGCTGATGCTAGATAAATGCAGCAATATCTGCTTCATTTGTTTTATTCTTTCTCCTCCAGATATTATTCTTTCTGAGTTTTCTCTCCAGATATCTGAGGTTTACTCCTATTTTGTGTGATCCCTCCAACAACACTAGAATTTCTTTGTTTGTAAATCCACAACAGAAATAGCCCTCTATGATTTCATCCATGTTAGTCTCATGAAATCTGTAATATTACACTATTAAAATCTTAGTATCTCATAATTATAACTTAGCATCTCATAATTTTGATTTAGCATCTGATAAGTATGATTTATCTCATTTTGACTATCTTATAATTATGACTTAGTATCTCATATTTACGATGTAGTATATATAATAATTGTGATTTATCTCATAATTTCGATTTTGTATCATAGTTATGACTTTTTATCATATTTCGATTTTGTATCATAGTTATGACTTTTTATCTCATTTGGATTTAGTATCTCATGACTAATCTCATAATTTTGATTTAGAATCTGAACTATTTTTTTATTCTATGTGGCAGAAACGGGCTGAACTATTTTGTTTGGTTACTTATGGTTAATGTTAGGCATGGGTAGGAGTTAAGGTTGTCATTGGTAGAGTTTTAGCCATAGAAATGAATGGACGGTCCCCACAAAGATATGGTTACAGGTGTGTGTTTGTGCGTGTGTTTTTGCACGCGCCCCTTTGTGCGTTCAAGCTACGATCGAGACTGAAGAGGACAGGGAAGATTGATTGATGGGGGTGGTTATTTGGTAAGGATAATTTTGAATACAACCAATGCCTGATGAATCGTCCGAACTCCGAAGCATGACACAATTCCTAATACGAATTGAGTTTTTATCAAATACAATTAAAATTTAAAAACATGAAAGTATGCTACACCGTAGAATATTTGGGTAATTGCAGTCTTTTTCATAAAAGTAATGTAATTTTCTGAAAAGACTGATGTCGATCCAGAACGATTCGTTCTCTAGTTCAACGCAGACCCTCAGCACGCTCTGGGACGCGGCTCTGCGTCACGTAGCCACGCCCCTCCGCGAACCAATCAGAGGCGCTGTCAGGTTGTGGATCCCAGGCTGCCTTGCTGGCCTGTGTCGCGAGACGGATGGAAAGGCAGCCCGTACTTGCAGCTAGCGAGCTGGTTAGTGACACGACGCAAGATTACACCGAAAGGTGGAAATATGCCTCGATTCTTTCATGAAATATACACTCTTTGCCAATATAACAGTTTGTGAGACACAGTAGCTATTATTACTAAATGCAGTGTCATGTTTACGGAGCCGCCGTCGTACTGTGCAGCTAGCATTCAGTGTATCCAGCTAACTTGCTAAAAGACTGCTAGAGACTGAGCAGTCAGTTAATTCGTTTGCCGGCGATATTCATACATCCGACAGACACGTAGTTTCCGAAGACACAAGAGATGAGACTGACTATGCACTGAGCTGTCGAGTAAACAAACCCATCTTATCACTGTATTTGTATTCATACAAGCAGCCACTCCGATTTCTGTGTTTACAACGATATATAATGTACATTCGTATATTTCTCAGTTAGTATTAGTTGCTTATTCATATTTATTGACAAATCGTAGTTTCCAGTAAGTTAGAATGTCTTAAGAGATTTAAAGTTTTCATTTTTACCATTTTCAGTTGAGCACTGTATCTAAATATCCAATATGTACTGTATATTTTCCTAAACAAAATGATGAAAAAACTGATTCTCTCTTAAGTTGTAAAATGTGCCTTTAGGCAGTCAGAATCAGCGTTTACACGGGACTGAAATGTGCTATGAACTTTGGCCATAGGTGAAAGACCAGCCAGCTGTTGCAGTCTTCCCAAAGAGAGCCAAGATGAGCAGGGATATTCCCATACACAGCTGGCCTGGATCCTATTACATCAACACTGAAAAGCGCTGGGTTAATGGCACCCTGTCCCTAACCTGCACCACCCTGCGTTTTACCTCCGACAAGGCCGAGGAGAGCCTGGCTAGCATCCGGCTGTCCCGCATCATGGAGATCAAGATGGAGTCATCCAGCTTCATTTTCAGCACCCTCACAGTGCTGGAGGAGGGAAATGTGAAGCACTGGTTTGGGTCTCTCCGGCCCAATCGTGTTGTCGTCTACAATGTGCTGGAGCACTTCTGGAGGGAGCGGCTGCTGTCACCTTCGGGGGTCCCTACTTCCAAGGCAGCCCCGTTAAGCAAAGGGAAGGAGCTGATCAGCTTAGTTTCTGGGGCCCAACGCAGGCTGGAAGACACAGGGAAGGTCCTCACCCATCAGGGGGAGCAGTTTGATAACATCATGCAGGGACTAGACAAGATCGAGTCGGATTTGGGTGTGGCAGACAAGTATATATCATAATATATCTTATATAATATATCTTCTTCCTATCTACATTATTCTGAATTACAGCACCGGTGTTTGTCAGAAACCTTCAGACAGCTGTTGACTTTGGCTTCACATTGCTTATGCATTTACTCTCATGTGATAATCTCTGGAAGAGAGAAAGTGAAACTACTAATCTTTGCATAATGCCAACATGGCAACTGCACTGGCAGTTCACAAGGCATTTGCTTGGATGGATTTATGATTTCTGTGATTGCCACATGTAGCTTGTATTTCTGCTGATGCTGCTATTTTTGAACACAGACATCAGAAAAATTACAGGCTACGTGTGGCCAAATATTAGCATATGGTTATTAAGATTTACCAAAACAGTATCACTGGTAAAATACATAGAACTGCACAGCTCATGGTTTTAAGTTTTACTGTAAAAATACTCTATACAGTATACAGTTCAGGTGTGACTGGAATGTGGTAAATGTGTAGAAAGTGATGTTACATTGTTAATATTCCTAATTATGTATTCTAGTAACTTTGTAAGCTGGAGTGGACTATGCTTACCCTTTCCCTCCATTTCCCTAATCACTGTATGCAGGCTACTTTCAGAATTAGAGTCGCCGCCCTGGTGGCCATTTGGCAAGCTGCCCTGGAAGAGCCAAGAGGAGGCCAAGGGTGAGCAGGCTGCCCAGTCCCATGCTTCGGGATCTGGCTCCAAGGGGGCAGGCAGGCAGGGGTTGATCGTCAGCATCCCGGCCATAGTCTCGAAAGGTGGACAGTTGGACTTGAAGCCCGGCAGCCTGACTGTGTTGGTGTCCTCACTGGAGGTGCGGGACAGCGGCTCTCGGCTGCTGCACTGCTTCGAGCGGGGTGAGGTGGACGACGTGCGGGTGCACAGCCCCTACGAGCTGAGTGTGCGCCAGCGCTTTATCGGACGGCCCGACATCTGCTACCGGCTGCTGTCTGCTCGGATGCCTGAGGCATTGTCTGTTCTGGAGATGCAGTATAAGAAAAAGGTGGAATTCATGCCGGAATACTCTGCCTTCCAGACCACCCCAGCTGCATCCCCCTGTAACCCTGAAGGGGCAGACTCTGTGTGGAGTGCAGGTATGGAGCCAGGGAATGAGCAGTCTTGGTTCTAAGTGCAATACATGCTATCTCCAGCAGATGGTGTAACATAAGGCCGTAACATGTTTTTACATTTGTACTCAAATACATGTCGCATCACAGACTTGCGAAGTGTTTACTGCAAAATATCCTCCCAGTCGTTGATCTCTGAATTAGTAGGCGTTCTGATTAGTCAAAATATAGGTTTTCTTTTTAAATTTTGAAAATTTACATCTTCATTGTCACTCATAGTCACATACCTGCTATACTTTACCTGGATTTCTTGTTGGAAACGTGCATGTGATTTTTAGGGGCAGCTGCTATGAGTGGCAAGTCATCAAACGTCTCATGTGATAATTATAACCCACAGAGTAGAGCAAAAAAAAACCTTGAATGAAAAGACTGTTATACCAACTAACCACAAGGTGGCAGTAAAAGACCTTTGTCAAGCAGTTTTTACTGTGATTCATGAAGCTGACTTACTAAATTGTAAGATCCAATATTTTGCAGTATTTTGTTATTTTTTTTTTGCAGTGGTGTTTTTAGTTGTATGTAACTTAGATGTAACCAAAGTGTTTATTCTTTGTACAAAATATAAAGTTGTTTCTGTATTTGATTTTTGTTTCTTTTAGAGTTCACCCTAGTGGTGGTATTAGCCAAGCACATTTCAAAAGCATAATAAGACACTGTTTCCTCCACCTCAGCAACAAGCCTCTTCCAGCACTGCCATGAAACGGAGGTCCCCATGGAGGTCCCTGCAGGAGACCTGACCCAGCTGCAAGTGAAGGTCCTGCAGCCCACCGTCACAGAGGCAGAAGCTCAGGAGCTGAAGCAGGTGAGAGCTGCACTCTGCCACTGTAGTTAATGTCTATTGGTCCGTCATCCCCCTCCAGAAGTCGTCATGCTTCAGTGCTGCCTGGCTTCAGAAGTGGGAGAGAGCACATCCAATATGCTTTACGACTTTGGAAGCCATTCAGATTATTTTAGTAGACAGCATTAAAAAACAAAGTATATCATTTACTGCCAGCTATCTTTTACTTGTAACTGATATTAATGTGAGAAATCTATTATTAGATGTAAATCGCGGTGCAGTAGGAAAAGGTTAGGTGTAACAAATGAATCCAGGAATTGTAAACCACGTCTTGATAATATGTCGGTTATTTTATTTGAAATGTTGGCAAAGTGTATTTTATTGTTCAGATTACATTGCACAAAGCGTAGAACAGTAAAAGCTTGCTGGAACAAGTACAGAAATATTGTCCAACCTATAAATTAAAGGGCCTATTCCTTTTCCACAAATGATTAGATGGAAATTAACTGGCATTTCTTGCACTCTGCTTGTTGTTTAAATTTATGTTTATTTGTATCAGCCTTTATAGTAAATCAGCAGGTACAGGTTCAATAAAGAAGACTGTGTACCTCTAGCCCACTCCCAGAGGGAAAAAGTCCCACATCGCAGAGAAAAATGGGGAGAGTTTTATGATTTGTGAGTTGCCTCTGGCCAAATCAGTTTCTGAGAGCTGCTGATTGTTGTAAAGGTGGCTCTCTGCCTATTTATGGAGCACAACAATGACTTGACAGATTGTGCTATGGGTCGCCTGACTTAGCTGCCTTTCATCATCCCATTCCACTAATTCCATACACACTGCATGTTTACTACTTGTCAGGAATGCAGTCGTGATCGGCCTGTTCCAGGACAGGAGAAATTTAGCCACAGATTACAGCTGTGAGTGTTAGCTGGCTATCGATATCTGTCTTACTCCGTGAATGCAAGACTTCATGCTGACAGTTACGTGACACAAGACGGGAGACAGAGGAGAATAGAGCTGGCGGAGCCTTTGTCAGGATTCCTCAGTCTCCAAGCCAAATGGCAGCTGTGGCACTTGGCGGGAAAATGCAGCCCAGACACGAATCCTTTGTCTCCTAAAAAGATGCCTCGTAACTTGACAAGTATGTCAAAGATACAATTGCGATGGAAACGAAGTTTGTCTCACGCACCGTGGCTGAAGAATTCTTGCCGATTTCTTTATTGCATTAAGTCTTGCGACAACTTTTTCGGACCTGTTTTAAATAATGCTCCAGTTTTCATGAAAATAAGGCATTCGGACAATTTTAGGTCTTCCAGGATTAGAATGGTATGCCAAAGTTCCAGCTAATGTCTTATATGTGTACAGCACCAGTCAAATTTCTGCATGTGCCAAGCTGCCCGCCGAGGAGTGTGATAGTGTCATGTCACATGACCTACCCACCTGACCTAAACAACGTAGATGTGGTTCTGGAGGAGTTTGACCCGAAGGTGAAAGATCAGCAGCCAATCAGTGCTCAGCATATGTGTTGGCCCTTGTTCAAGGGCCCAATAGTGGGATCACTCTGCCATCACAGCACAGGGATTTGAACCAGCGACCAACTGAGTCCCAACCCACAGTGCTGCCCCAGCTGATTATTTTTTTGCTTAATACTTTTAATATTTTTTTTGGTCAGCAATTAATCCTTGTATATGGAATATTAGGTATTTGTTTTTTTTTTTTTATATCTTTATTCTATAATTTTTGGGGCAGCGTGTGGCTCAGTGAGGTACAGTAAGCCTCTGTCCCGTGTTGAGAGAGGCCCTTAATCCCCCGCTCCCTGGGTGCTGATATGGGTAGCTGCCCTTCCCAGCCAGTCTGCTCTCACTTGCCGAGAGCAAGTTTGGGAAAGCGTAAAGAGTATTTGCTTAACGGGATTCATAAAAAATATATAGTTATTAAAGCATAGAGAATAGTACAAACAAACCTTTCTATGGGTCGGTGTGGCCAGACTTTTGACTGGTACATCACTGAGAGTGTCAGCGTGGTTTGCCATGTACTTTATTAGGCTTCTTGGAACAGGCATGGATGTGTTCTATCAACCTTAGGGTCTGATTTAATGAAGTTTTCATAGCTTTCTCCCATCCACCGCTCCAACCCTATGGCAGTAGCCTCGCTTCTGACTCCTCTTCCTGCTGCGACCGCATGTTGCATTTTCACAAATTGTAGCGTTCTTCATAAAATCTAACCTAAACCTGCATGATACCAGGCCTTGTTCCTTATGGAGGGTAATGTGGAGATGTTGCGCTTAATACAAACTTGTTTATATTTTATATGTACTCTAGATGCTCATCTAGGTCCTCCTTTAACATGAAGGGACAGGTGCAGGAAATTTGTTTGTATTTTAAAGGTCTTTCTGTAAATACGTCATGCTAATGACTGCAGTTTCCATCGATTCCAGTTCATGCCAGCTTTACTTATAGACTTTGTAGTGGTTGAATAAATGGTGTCTCTTCACCAGAATGTACACAAGCACTGCATTGGACATACTGTAGACTTTGAATGGGTCTACAAAAAAAGAATGCATTTTGTGATCAGTATTAGTGTTGAAGTGAGAGAAATCCTATGTAGAGGTGAAGTGTGTGTTTTAAGTTGCTGGTCCCAGCTTATCAGTACTGTGATTCCTGTTATGGAAGTGTCATACCTGGACGGGTGAGGCGGTTGTGTTTTAATGAATTCTTTCAAGCAGTAGGTGTCACAGAGAGGAAAACTGAGATGTTTTTGCTAAACGTTCTTGGTAGTTGAGTAGTTGAGAAATATGTGTGGGTAGCCAATGGCTGTTGTTTAACATGTTTCAGGGAATTGAAGATGACGTTATATGGAGTGTTTGTCAAGCCATGTTAGAATCCAATTTAAAAAGTAATATTTTATCTTTGTTCATCTTATAGCAATTTTATATTTTGCAAGCTACCGGTGAAGGCGGATGCCGATAACCCTTTATGCTTTCTTAGTGTGAACCTTTAATGAAACCCGCCTGCTGTTGACAAGAGCCACTCAAAAAGTGATCAGTCAGTGCGGCAGGCATAGTCGTGGCATCAGAGGTGGCGAGAAATCTCAAGAAGCGAAGGTATGAGAAGGATGTCGGCAGTTGCAGCGAACCAGCGATTGAACCTCGTACCTCTTTCCACACTTCTGCAATAAATGTTTCATTATTGGCAGTCAGTTAGCGTATTGTGCTGTTTCATCAAATATTTACAGTTCGCCCAATACTGGGCAGTATATTAAGTTCATTCCTTTCATCAGTGCGGAGTGGTGCGTTACAATAGTGTTTGGATTCTCACGCTGCCAAGATCTGTATTGACCAGTAAAGTAATTCACGCTGTTAATTTTCGCTTATTAAACACCTTTCAGGATGAGAAAACAGAATATCTAGCATTTTTCCAAGCCCTCACACAATGGTGTTATCATAAGTACGCAGTGTGGAGTTACAGTGGCTGTCGGTACTGTTTTGTTACTTGGACGACCTTTATCCACAACTACATACAGTCACTGGCACCATTGTGTGGTTTCAGTTCTTTTCAAACACATCAAGTAATTAACTACACTGTAAAGACAATGATTAAAATAACATTGTTTAAACATTTTATAACTATTTCCTTTGATTCACTTTGATCATAGCTATTCCAATATGGTACATTTCTTGAAGTTTCCTCTAAATTATCTTATGCTTGTGTGGGGCAAAGCTGCTTAAAAATGAAGGAAATTAAACCATGGTCTGCAAAGTAGAAATAGGAGGACTATATGCTTGACGTATTGCCAGAAAGGTAGCGTTTAACTATTGCATTTGGCCATACTTGGTAACAAGACGTCTTCCTGAAGCAGCTGAGATATTCCAATTCTCTATCCTTACATATTCCCCTGTTTGTTTGGCCGGTATGGCCCGCCACAGCATGACTAATCTTGACCGTAGGTTGGATGTTGTGATGTTAGGTCAGCAATCCCCGGTGGTGGAGTTGAGGGTGACTCTTGCAAGGTTGTGGTTGCCCTTCCACTGGTTTGCTCCAGCCACTCAGCTCACCAGGTCATGCTTTGCTACAAGTTTTCATTTGAGATGGAAATTGAGCTTTTTCCTGAATGGGTTGGAGGAACGCCATTGAACTCTCATGCAGTGCCTATGAACCCTTCTCCTAACCAGCAGTGCCTAGATGAGATCTTGAATTCCAGTTCTTATTCTGGTAGGAGAGTGTGTCCTCAGAATCCCTTCTGGCCCATAACTTGTGAGCCCAGGTGCCTCGCTTTCTGGGCCTGAGTGCTTGTGTTTTATCCCCTGCCGGCTGCCCAGATGCTGCTCCAGCTGAAGAACCTGGCCCTGGAGGCCGAGTCGGAGCTGGAGAGGCAGGACGAGGCGCTGGACGTCCTGGCTTCCTCCACAGACCGCGCCACCATGAACATCGACAGACATTCCCGGCGCATGCGGAAGCTGCTGTGAATCTAGGCCTCTGCTTCCCTTGTCCCCTGTTTCTGGTGGCCTATAATCACTCCCAGCACCTAAGCTCCCTTGCTTGCCTCCACTTTTCTGGCCTGGACAATGTCCACATACTCCCCGGAGGCAGCGTGGTGGCTTGGGTGTTCACTGTATGAACTGAAGCAGTGACCTGCAGGACAGCAGCCGTGGACCAGTCAAATCTGTCCTTAATAATATAGCCTCTGGTTTTATTTGATAATGCTGTTCTTCTTGGCATGGGCGCTGGATGGCAGCGAACCGCCATGTCTGTTTTTGGACGCATTTCTGGGACTGGGTAATCTCCTTTGCAGTGGAGGTTGTATATATACTATGGGGTATTTTAGCCTGTTGTGGTACTCAGAGGAATAACAGAAAATTAGGGATCTAACTGTAAAAAAATGTCCAGATACTGGAAGTATAGCCAGAGAAGCATGTAGTAAACAGTCTTTGTAGACGACTGAGCGTGTGTGATGGGTGCATGTCTGTACTTAACCCTGGCATGTTGCATGTGCTCACTCTGGGGAGACGCTGCACCAAGACACAAACACACACACACATACATACATAGATATATATCTGTCTGGAACTGAGAGTCATACATTTTCTCACCAGATTCAAGCTGTATTTATCGAATTTCATATCTGGATAAAAAAATAAAAAATAACACTTTCTGGAACCCAACCAGTTCGGCAGCCCTGGGTGGACCAAGTGAAGATCTCTAAGCGAGTTTTGAACATGGTTTTATCGTAGGAGTTAATTGCCTTTTAATCCTCATATGCCGAGTCAGGCCTGAGATCAGGATCTTGATCATATCCCAGCTATCATTCCCTTCTTGGTGACTAAAGAAAGAAAAGATGTTTGTAGTGTAGCACAACCTGTGTTTGTTTGGCACTAGCTATAATAGCCAATCACATGTGCTGGTTTTCCTTCCCAGCAGCCCTTGCGACTGCCCCTCACTGTGTGTGTGTGTGTGTGTGTGTGTGTGTGTGTGTGTGTGTATGTGTGGTGTGGGGGGGATGGAAACTGGAAACTGCTTGGTTCCAGTTTCATGGGCAGCTCATTGAGAAGTTTATGGTTCATCTTAAAATCTGAATGTTTTTCCAAAATATTTCCACTACATAGGACACAAGAGATATCAAATTGTTGCTTTTTGCAGACCGCTTTGCACAAGTAAAATTTAAACATTAACCATGATTTTATTCAGCAGATGCTGCATGGACATGCTGATGATGATTAATGTACATATTAAACAGAACGGGGAAGTATGGATAGATGATACACATGAAGAACATACTGGTAGTAGAGCAGATGACAGAATTTTTGGCTGAAATAGATTTTTCTCATCGTTAAATAGCTGGAGGTAACAAGCTCATATTTAAATATTTCATTTGATATGTACATATTCTACTTCAGTTGAATTTCTGACCTCTGAGCATACTTTATGTAGCTTAATGTATCTTGTATGTCACTGGTCTTTATTTGTATGTGTATATATGTGGTTTGTGGACTGTTTTGATGTTTCATAATGCAGCTTTTTAAATGGATTACAAGACATTTGTTTAGTTGATCTCATTTGCCAAGTTTACATGATTTTATCTATTTTTTCAGTGCAGTTAATGAAGAGCTGCGGAAATGGTGGTCATTGATACCAAATTATCTGTGTGATTGCGGTGATATAAACATCCCATAGTTTTCGTCACGTGAGTGCGGTGGCCCAAGGTGTTCCAGAATTAATTTTCTGTAGCTGGAGCAATTCCATTAGAGCAGTGTTTCCCAATCCAGTCCCTGGGGACCAGCAGATGGTCCATGTTTTTGCTGTCTCCCAACTCCCTAGCAAAAAATGTGGACTGTAAGGCAGGGAGTTGGGAGGGAGCAAAAACATGGACCTGTGGTCTGTGGGTCCCCAAGGACCGTATTTGGGAATGCTGCATTAGAGATTTGGGCCGAGAGAAGAATGAGGTGCCCCTGTTAGACCATGCAGGAGGTACTTTCCTTTGAGGGGAGAGGCTGGTGAGGAGGAAGCAACATCTGTCTTTGTCTGTTGGGAAAACAAAGACAAGAAATGGAACCAACTGTCAATTTGTAATTAATAGTCTTATTGACGGCGATTATCTCTATGCTTCGTATGGGAGACCCTCTCTTTCCTGAGTGGGATGGAGCTGGAATTGTAGCCCTGTGCCCTTAACCAACCTGGGTAATTATTGGACAGTGCTGGGTGGGGAAAATAAAGGGACAAATGGGCGCTTGTGGAAATAATGGAATTTAAAATATAAAGGGAAACTCCACCACAGAATTTTGCACCCCAGCAACAGGCAGAGGTTAAAGTGTGGAGAGCAACCACTCTCTCTCTGCAGTTTGACCAGGAGTATGTGAGCAGAAATGGCGGATGGTGGGGTCCAGTCTATCATCTGGGTTTTACCTTTGCTTGCTTTAGTCGGGCTGACCAGGTAGATGCACAAACTGATACGTTATTGTTGCTATTTACATGCACGGCCAACACAGGTAGAAAGATTTGGCCCGGCAGCCATGTTTAGGAAAGGTATAACATTTTAAATGTGATTTTAAAAATGTGATTTTTGTTATGTTGTGCTCTCTATTTATAAGGTTACATGGGAGGGTGGAATTTTTTTTTAATGATTTCAGTCGTATTTCTTGGCACTTTAACATGTTTTTTCCAGCTATTAAACTGTAACGGATATATGAAGGTAGTTATGAGGATAATTCTTATTGCAGAAAGTTCCTGGGGGGGGGATGCGCTGTATATACTGTATTATGTATAATATACTGTCTGAAATAGTCTAATACCTTAATGAACATGAATAATAAACCAGTTTTTTTTCTCCACTTAACGTTCAGTGACAATCAAGGTACATGCATTATGGTGTATTTTAGCAGTGTCAGTGCAGGAAATGCAGGGAAACATGCAAGATTGCATTAAAGAAATATTGAAGAACCCGCTCTTATGGAAATGTTGTTTTTTCTGAAACCATCGTCACTTGTCTGTGGGGAAAATCGTTCAGTACTGTAAATCCTTCATGGGACGGATGTTTGCCGCCTGCCTCGTCAGCCCTCCTGGATCATGCGGGCGCTTGGCTTGCAGTAGTCAAACAGAACCCCTTGGTTCCTGGCACCCATCCCTAAGCGAGCGATAACATCTACTATTTAAACAATCTCTGATTCTGTGCTGCAGTTGGCGCAAATGTTGGTGAACGGTATGACTTGCTGTTGTGCTCGATGTGGGACAGCGACTGGGTGGGCTCCAGGATGCTGAAGGCTCTGTGTGGCTGTTTCGGGTTGTGGACCGGCCCATTCACACCGCTCCCCTGCTGCCACGCCTCCCTGAAGTGTGCTCTGCTTGGTTCATCCCATGAACTCCTATATGCTGAAATGTCCTGTATCTTCGATTAACTTATACACCATCACACAATGGAACTAGTCTTGGTTAATCATTAACAAAATCATACAGATTAGACTGACCTTTAATGGAAAACTGGTCCCAGCTGGTTCTTCTTGACCTGCTAGAAAACTCTGGTTGCATGTGTGATGTGTTAATTCTGTAGACATAGCCACTTCTTTCCTTGTAATGTCCTTTACTAACAGCTGTCCTGTTAATTACCCGATGTATTTAAGCTGCATTTAAAATGTCATGTGTAAGTGTTAATTTGTCGATTAAACCATGTACTAAGAATCAATATAGCATCGTTTAATTTTTTTTGCACATTTTCTTAAACTGTGCAAGGTCCTCATATCAAAAGTGACACTGAACCCATTCAAACAAGCAAACCTGTACTCTCAATGTTTCTATCCTTCTAAACTGAGATGTTGACATTTCAAATGAATTTAAAAAGAGGTTACGATGTCAGATTTCTATTTGTAATTACAGGGGAACTTGTGTGTCAGAAACAATTTGTGAAACTGTCAAAGATTATTACCAGGACTGTGTTTGTCGATTTACCCTACCTTAGTGTGTGGCCAGTTTTCCCCTCGCCCGGCCCATGCCAGAAAAAACAGCACAAATCGGCTAATAAACCGAAATACTGTGGAACTGCACACGTAGCCGATGGCGGTGAAAGGCGAGTTGTTGGAAATGCACCGCGTGGATTCTTTGGTGTGGAAAGAGAACGTGCGTGTTTGTTTTGATGAACCAGGCTGACTAGTGTGGGTAGCCATGTCGATTCATGTGAATGTGGATAAGGAGAGTGATGCCCAGGTATCAACCCATTAAGTAGCAGGTGGCTGCCTTGGGTGCCATCTTGTGAGGGGGCACTGACTTAGTAAGCCAGTTTTACTCTGTTCAGACAGGGGGTACTGGCAGTGAAGCTCTAGGGCACCACATAGGCATTGACTGGTAGTGGGTCCAGGGTCTTTCCAGCCATAGCAATGGCTCATCCATGGCCATCTGAATGGTGCTAGAACAAACGTGGTACCTCCAAGATCTGTTGAATGTGTCTTGAAGATAATCTGTACCCCAGCACTGCTCCTCAAAAAAAAAAAAATACACTGGTACACACTCTAAAGGGGCTGCTGTTTGGGCTGAGCACCCCGCTCACTCGGCAAGGTAAATAAGTTGAGGAAATGTGGTAACAGCTGTCCAGCCTACTGGTGACAAATCCCACTGCCAGAATGACGTATCCCACAGCCGTGCGAGGACAAGGCCAGCATTGGAAACCACCTGCCTAACGTATAGGTGTATGTAACATCGAATGTCAGCAAGACCTAAACCGGGTCACATTGCTCCAAAGAAGGATCCATTCTTCGAAACAAAGTTGAACCGTCAGCCACTACAAAACTGAAAATAAACATTTTATTCTCAGCTGAACGGTTTTTCTTGGCTTCGTCTCTTTTTTTTTTTGGCTTCAGGAGCTTTTTTTAAATAAAAAAAAAAAATGTTTTTTATATTTGTATTTTATTTTGATGTCTACCATATATTAGTTGGAGTAAGAGTCAAGAATCGGAGTACAGCAGCTGACAATAACCAGCAAAATACTGGGCTGATGTCTTAATAAATTTAGTCTATGGGGTGGTTTTCAGTTTCTTGTAAACAGCTTAAAATGGGGAGCCCCTTCCAGTAAGCTGCACACCGTGCCTTTGCCCTGGTCTGGCCCTGTCCCACCAGGGAGGCTCTCCTGCTGATATAACCCCCTAAACGAAACGACCTGCGGCAGCTGAATACGGCTTAATGTGACCGCAAGGTTTTCTCTCGCTTTTACAACTTGCTATATTTCAAATATAATTATACGTTTGACACATTTTCGGAATAATATCTTAATTACAATATAAAATTTGGGTTTAGTGCCATAGAATGCTGGCGGAAATCCTGCGATTTAGCTGCTTTCGGTGCCAGAAAAGATCTTGTTGCGAGACTAAATATCTACTGAACACAAGGTGAGATTTAGGGGGCTGTTCCTGCGAAGGTTTGTCATCGGCACTGGCTTTGAGGGAACAGGAACACTTTGTCCAATATAGGCCATAAAAACTGAAATACATGAGAATATTTTCACTCTACCGGTGACCTCCAACGGTCAACTGAGGCTGTGATCTTCTGTTTTAAGGCATGCTTTGGATTTATTCACGTTTGCCGGTAACTTCTGGGCATGTCTGAATTAAACACATCTGTATAATATTTCTGTCTTGTGTTTTACATCTTGAGAGCTCAATGAGGAGCAGAGCAAATCCAAAGAGATGTCAAGACCAATACAGCAAGAGAGTTACTCTCGGATTAGCAAGATTCTCCTTTTTGCGTCACAGGACTTTGCTGCCGTTGGCCTGTCTGAGATTTATTCATACACTGGAGCTTACTTGAGGCACCTCTCAACTGTAGCGCCCTGAACAAGGCTTTATTTTAGAGGTTTGCTGTCAAAATTGTCTTGGACAGGTATGGTTAGGCAGGTTTAAACACGGGGCCTGACAAGGCCATAAAGTCACCATAAGCTGAAGGCGTGTTTAGGTAAACCAAAAGGAATTTACACCTTTTTACTCTTCCTGTGCCAGAGGTGTCAGGCTCCTGGAGAGCCTGGAAGTATTCATATTTTATCCTCTAATATGGTAATACCTTGTAAAAAAAATAACACACTGCGGCATGATAATTTGATATTGGTGCAAGTTAGACCTTTCTGGCAATAAATCAGTGGACTTTTGCTGGAAGTGTGAAGGGACACCAATTGCTACCAGTGCTTTGGTTTTTAGCAAATGTCCCATTGTGGCCGGGAGGAACGACATGTGCTTTGAGTGGTATACCATCTTTTACACGGCGATTCAGAGCTCTGCATCACGACTAGGTTGCTATTACCGAAAACACATGCAAAATAGGCTCAGAGTGACCATGTACAGTACTGGGTCAGCATTCAAGGAAGATGGATGGGTGATTCCTTAACTTTCCTGTACAGGTTACAAGCCTGGTAAGTGCCTCAATTGTGGCGCTAAATCATTCATCACTCCAGGACATTTACATTTTCGATTAAAGTCAGCAGGTCAGTTTCGAGTTACCATATAACGACCGGGGTGATAAAATATTGCAAGTTAAATAATGGCTCTGCTTTTAAATGCCAATGTGATATTAATGAAGTAAATTCAGTCGGAAGTCTGATGAACGAGCAGCTGTCAAGGTTCTAGCAACATGCTGCATACGCCTTTTGCGAATTGAGCAACATTTCACACACGATGGAGAATGTTAAGGTTCCGGACTGTACTGCAGGGGAAAAAAGAACTGGCTTGTTATGTTTAACACAACAAAAATAAGATCAAATAAAATCATAAAAAGTTTAGCGAAAGGTGATACCTGAGCTGCCCATCATTTAAAACATTATGAACAGGCAGCAAAACTATCAAAACATTTCTTGAATCGGCATGGGAAGCTATTTGCTGCTAAAATTGCTCCCAGCCCCGGAGTATGAGAACAAGGCCCTTTGTAAACAGGGGCGCATATTTGCAAAGAACCCTGTTATTACCGCGGCCCCTTGGCGCATGCCGATCCACGTCTGCCCGCCTCCACGTGAGGGACCGCCACACGCCAGGCGCAGAGATTCATTCGCCTGGGCTGTGAGGCAAACCCTCTGCCAATGCTACCGGCGGCCTTCTCTCACTGCCCAGAACCCGGCTGGGCACTTCTCATATGACTCGTGAAACACATGGGCCACGGGTGTAAACAGGATCCCAATCCCTACCACCGTCCCCCATGTCAGCTCTGCGGTTCCAAGTTGTGTCTATGCAGTCTTTTTAAGTGTGGATCGAATGACTTCTTAGCCATGGGTATGATTGTTGTGTCTGGAGGTACCCCCACCCGTCCAAGATAGGGTGTGGTCAGTGCTGGTCCGTCTGGCGCCCTAGGCAAGCTTCACCACCCCCCAACCCCCCTGCCGCAACCCATCCAAAAAAAAAAAAAGAAAAAAGTGAAATTCACTTGTTAATTCAGTGCCCCATCACAAGAGGGCACCCTAAACAGTTGACCACCCGGCAGAGGTGCAGGTGGGGATAAAGAGTGGAGATTTGGAGAGGTAGTAACCACCATGGGGGGGGGGTGAACGCTGAACAGGGGAACTGGAATGCTCGGTCACCACCGCAGCTGACGCCCTGCACGCCACAGGAATGGAGGCGCGCGGAAAAACCAGGCGGAGGGGAGCCGCACGGCAAGTGGCTGACCGCCGTGCCGCCTGGCGGCCTTGACCAGTGTATCGACATGCTCCAGCTGTCAGCCACTCGCTGCGGTTCCCACTGCTGCGCCGCGACTCACTTTTCCCTCCTTTTGTGCGTATACATTATAACACAAAAATACACTTTAGCCAACATGTTTTCATTGTGAGTACAGACGTGCGTAACGAGTGCACTCACGCGTGGAAAAGGGCTCATAATTGTGTGTTTGTGCATATGTGTATCCATACATGGTTATATGTACTGTATGCGAGTAAGGAGGGTTCTCCAGCCTCTAATGCCGCAATTTAGAGCACAGCAGGCAGGCAGTTTTATGCGTTTTTTTTTCATGCACCGCCTTTTTAGCTACCCGCTGCCTGATTTAAATGTATTTCCGTGTCATGTCAAAAAAAAAACCCAGAGACTGTTACAACAACAACAACAACAACAAAATATCTCTTCCTTCTGCACAGTGGAAATTGTCCTAAAAATGTCTGGGCTAGATACTTTTTTCGTTTCATGCGAGTTTAATCTTTGAGCCTATGTGACTTATTTCCGTGAAGTTCAGATTTCAGAAAGAAGCACCCATTGTTTTACCCTGTCTGAAACTGGCAGTTTCTAGTCCTGTTATATATCCTAGACAAGCAGGAGTGTAGGAACTGGGGGGATGAGGGGGGGGGCGGGTGTACCCCCCCATATTTAATTATTTTATTTGATTTTGGTTGCTCCTCCCAAGAAGTAGACCTTTGCATCTACATTATGAAGCTCTGCCCCCCCACTCACTGTCATTTCAAACTCTGAAGTCTTTGTGCACAAGCACAAAAATTATATATAATTGTGAAATGAAAGATATACTGCAAGTCTTTCTTTGCACAATATAATAAAAGGAAAAAACAGTTGTTAAAAAATTGTTTGTTGCGTATATGTTCTGTCACATCAGAATCGACAAAAATCCCCAGCTAGAGGGCACTGCTGTGATTGTTTGTTTGTTTAGAGAGCGAGAAGCCCTCTGACACGGCCCTGCTCTGGAAATCGGGCCTCTCCGGTTCGGCATCTCTGGGCTGCAGACCAACTGAGATTCTGTGGCTCACGTGCGATCGATAATCGTCAGGCAGGCGTCTTGGCAGGCGGCTGGTGGCTGCAGGTGTCAGCCCCCTCCCCCCCTCGGCAGGGAGCATCAGGTTACAAGGGCAGGATATGAGGCTTGTTAGGGCTAATGTTGGGGGGGCAGACCTTAGGTGGCCGCAGTAACAGAACCTGTGCTGTGCATTGAAATTTAAAGTTACCCGCCACCACCAGTGTTAGCAAATTTGGAGTAGAGTTTGACATCTATACAGCATCTGCGAAGTTAACATCTTCCCTGATCATTCATATGACAGAGGTTGTAACACTATGGTTTGTTTCCATATAGCCACGAGGGCATCACTCAAAGTATGAAAAATTCCTACTTGTAGTCACAGAAAAGGCCGTGTTGAAGAAGGTCCAGCATTGCCGCAGGTGAATTTGGTCAGTACATTCCTGAATGAAAACACAAACTTCCTGCTGATGTGGTAAAAGGAGTCTCAGGAAAATGTCAAACATTCATAGTTAAATGCAGCCTTTCTCATCTTTCTTTTGCCAGGTGACACTGAAGCGAGTGTCTGCTATGTTCAAATTAGTATTGCCATCCACTTGTCAGCATATAAGAATATACGAAGTGGAAGGTACTCAAAAATAATCTCTGTTTCGAGAGAGAGCTCCCGGGAGCTTAATTTCTTTGTTACCAGTCGCCCAAACATCTGGCCCCTTTTGGCCTAAACACTCGCTGCTGAGTCCCAGGTCCTCAGGACCTAATGAATCCAGGCTAAAGATTTTTGCTATTACAAAACTATGGAGAAGCATAAATTAGCCAGGAAGGAATATGTGTAGCCCGCAGTTTTCAATGGCTGCTCCTCCACAAATACATTTCTGTTTTCTTACGAGAATATATGTTGTTTCCTTAATATACTTCATTTTTTTAATGTTCAGTTTCAAAGAAAGTTATAAAAGTATCAACATCAATGGCTTCTACAAGATTATGCTATTAAGAAGAAATGTACCCCAATTAATCTTAAAAATAACTGATGGTGGAACCAAGGAGATGGTGCCACCACATAATCACTGCTTGGGAGCTTGTTCTCCTGCCCAAACTCTATTGCATCCAAATCTGCGAGGCTTTCGACTTGTGTGGATGTGTGGTTAGTTGTTAGACGTTCCAGTCCCACCCAACGTTGACATAAATCCTGACGAAAGAAGCATGACAACAGGACTGCAGGATTAGGGGGATTCTTCTTAACACTTACTGTACCACAACCATATGGAACAAATATCACCTGGATTGAATGTAACAGAGTCGTACTAATGACCTTCCAACGCAAGAGCACAGAGCCATTGCTTGATATACAAAATCTCAGTGGGGTTTCTGTAGATAACAAGACTGCTGGGCTCCAGTTCGGTCAAACCTTCCATGAACTTGTAGTAGCAACAAATATCACAGTTTTGAAATGCTGATACAACACAGCCAGATTCCCAAATCAACCGAACTGTGGATCATTCTCTTTGGAGATGTAATAAACACATAGTATGAATACCCTTTGTCTCATGGACAAGTTTCTATTGTTTTTTTTTAATGTTGTTCTACATGCCAAAGGTAAAACCTTGTCATAGTATTTCTGGAGAAAGTCCTTCCCACAGAAGAATGATCCAGGGAAGGCTGTAACGATTCTGCCTCCATCTTTATAACATTGACAGACTTTTGGCAACTCCTGATACACAAACATGGATGTGACTGCTTTCTATTCTCTCCCTTCCATGCATTCATTCACATTAAATTATCTACTGTAAATAAAGTTGACTGGTTATTCCCATACTGGAATGACCAGAAATGCTGTCAAACTGTCACCGGTGTCAAAAAACCGAAACAATAGCAGATGAGCATACCAGGACGCTCTATGCGGATGATGACATAAAAATGATCGATTGGCTGATCGTTGGCCCTGTTGCTGTGCTGGTTGAGAAACCCAAGTGTCATAGTGAAACTGCCCATGTTTGTCTGACAAAAGCTTGACAACAGATTCCCTCAGCCATATATGCATCCACTCCAGCTGCTTCATGCCCAGTCGACCATCCAACCAAAGGAGCCAGGCCTGTGCGGTGGCCACACAGAGAGGGAAAGAGATGGTGTCCATGACTGAATGTCATCAACTTCCAAGAGTTAAAAAGCAGCCAATCTGACCGACACAGAAAGCATGTGTGTGTCTCCTTGGGTTGAATGGACTGAAATGTCCTTTCTATCCTTTGAAGACAGACAGAAGGACAGAAATGATCACACACCTGCCATTTAGATTTTAGTCACAATCATTTATTTATTATCTGTGGTATTTTGGCTACTTTCTCTCCTCCTGGATTTTTAATGCTGCTCCTCAAGCTTCTGTTCTTGGATGAAATGGGGGGGAAAAAGCAGTTCTGAAAGGTCACATGGTTTGGAAATGGCCCAGTTCTCTATCGTGCCACATTCTTCATGCGTCATTTCGTGTGTTCTTGCTTCCTGTGGAGCCCGTCGAAACCGATTGGACTCCCGGCCGCCAGCTTCCCATGCTTGACCATCCCGACAAGTGGGAAGCGGACTCCAAAAACACAAGGAGCCACCACATGACCGGGGAACTCTCTGGCAACGTCGGTAAGGTACTTTCCCAGCTGCATAGAGAGGGAGCAGAGGGTTCAGTGTGATATCACTCGTCTCCTACACATGTCATTGTTATCCTTTCTTTGGTTTCGGATGCACGCTTTTGATTTCTATTTCAATTTTTCCAAAGAGGATCCCTTTCATCCCCTCCCAGAATGAGGTGGGCCATGACAACGGCCAAGACAAACTATCGGGGCCGGGTCTGACCAAGTTCTGGCCTCAACGCGGCGCCTTGAGCCAGGGGACAGCCCATGATGCATTGAGGATGACTTATTGGTCCTTCCAGAATCTACTGGTGTTTTTAACCATCTGACTGTAATTGAGGTGGCAGAATGTTTTGTGTCTGCTCTATCTTTCCTACAGTTATTAATATTGCATCTTAGAGCATCAACTCCCCCATTATTAAATCATAGATTATCACCACTGGTTGACTCGCAGGCTTTGGCAATGCAGGGCCCAATGTAAAGACGTCTGAAAACTGAATTAATAGGAAACCCAATAAATAAGACCAAGGGGCGAAAAGTGGCCGTTTCACGCAGCTATGGATCCAGACGGCTAAAGTATACTTTGGAGATGGAATGTTGAATTCTTTACTTATGCATGTAGGAAGTATCCTTTCATTATTATTTCTCGATGTTCAATTTCTTTTTAAAAAATTGAGTTTATTTTTCTGTCTGGGTCATAATCTAAAATTAAAATGCATTTTATCTGAGTCATTTTTCTCTCCCTCGTCTCTTGCTTCACGTGGAAATTTACAGCGACCCCAGTTCCAGCCCGGCGTAATGGAAACCGCTTTCGAGCCTAAGATTTCTTCAGTCTGGTTGTTTTCTTTCAGAAAGATGAAATCGCTGAAAAAAAAAATGTAAAAAAGGCGTTGCACTCCCCTTCCCCCGGAGATTGAAAACACGATCGCGAATGGACCCTTGGCTTGCGTGATGTGCTGGTGGGTGAGGAGTGGATTGTGTATTAATTAAAATCACATCTATACAGCTCCCCAAACAGGTTGTCAGGCTGGGGGCCAGCTCACGCTGCATCGGGCCTTTTTAACGAGGAGGCCCCCCAGAAACCTTCCCTAAGACTGTTTTTAGTGGCGCTTAACACGAATGGAAACGCTTAGCTCCCACAATAAATTACCCAAGGAGTGATGCCATACTGTACAAGCCCGCTGTTCAGCCGCTCTCTGAGTCATGATGATATTCTTTGGCGTGCATTTGAGAGCCCGTGGTGTTGTTATCAGTGGCCGGGTGGGGCTGGACTTAGGCCCTGGGTCGTCTGTCCCACTGGGGGCATAGGCGGGATGGGGTGGAGGGTGTGGGTTTGGAAGACGTCTGACAAGCAAGGAAGATTTGGGTCATCCATTCGCTGGCAAACACTTATCGGACTAAGGGTATGGCGATGCCGCGCGCATGCCACAGAGGAGAAGTCAGAAAGTGGCCTATCAAGGGCATAAAATCAGATCTGACTCTAACTTGGGGTTACACCCATCATTCGGACTATACGGCTTTCCTAGCTGGGCTGGGGTCAAATTGGGTAGAGGCTAATAGACCCCAGCCAAATGGATGCTGCCAATGAGAATAGGCCCAGACCAAAAGACAGATCCCTGAGCTTCAGAGAAAGAGGGAAACAGGCGGAGTGCCTGCTGCTACAGCATCAAATCAGGCTTGTCAATCATCCTGATGATGGTTTGTGACTTTGGAGAGGGACACGCTAATCTGGCGACAGGTTACTTGTGGGAATCTGAACACTCACATGTGGGATTTCAGTGGATGTTGCACTGTGATGTTGAGGAAAACACTGGATGCCATTGGTTGGCCTGAGGAAGCCTGCTAGGGGCAGCACAGGAGCTAACACTTTCCCATCACATCTCCTTGGTTGGGGGTTCGAATGTGGGACCTGCTTGTTTTCCCCCGTGTTACATGTGTTTTTGTGGCCAATCTGATTTGGTAGCCCAAAGTTGGGCTATGTGGCCTCTCTAGCTTGTCCCGCATGCCCTGCCATGAATGGCATCCCAACTAATGTTTACTTCTGCCCTCCGCCCAGTGCTGCATGTGATAGGCTTAAGAAAAATGGTAGGGATGGTTGGAAATATCCTTCTGTTATCCTCCCCCCAAAAAAGGAAATGTACAGGGGCTGCCTTTTACATTACTCCGTCGCAGGTGGATATTTGCGTTGTATTTTGAATGCATGATAAGATTAAAGTTTATCTAAGGAGTGGTTACGTTATAAGTCTAGTAGAATCACATCTAGAGACTGGTGAAAACGAGTCACATTATAGCACTGCATTGTGATGCTGCTGAGGTCCTGATCGGAAATGCTCAGCCAATGTGCAGAAGAGGCGTAGTTACTGAGAAATGTAGATATAATGAAAATCAGTGCCGTCCCCAGGTTCAGTCAGAAGTACTGTTTCATTAAAGTCCATTTACACTGAAAAGTTATAAATTAGCTGATCCAGGCACTGTTGAGTTTCCTTATATATTTCACTTAAACATATTTTTTACGGTTGCAAATTTTGGGCATATTAAATGAATGAAAACTAATACATGTTATAAAAATATTACAGCTATAGATGTCAGCTGTTGTAGTGCTCACCATTGGCCACAGGGGGAGCCAGGACACTATAACTCAAGGTGATAGTAAGTTTCTCCTTATGACTGAAAATAAGGCAGCTTGTCAGTGTTCACACAGCAGCAACATGTTTCTTTTCACTGAGTAAATTACAGCTGGACGCTTTCTGGAAATTTTAACTTCACAACAAGAATCAAAAAAGATTCCTTTACCATGGGGTATAATTGTTGAATACCAGCTGAATCTAGATCCTGGGGAATAAGGCTGGTTTTCAGGGGGTTTTGGAGAAGTCGGCAGGGATGTACAATGATTGCTATTAAAACTGTAGCATGAAAATCTGGAACAAATCAATTAGAAAAGTAACATTGCCCCTGAAGCACAGAATGGTAATCATTTTTAATTGAACAGCGTCTCAACTAAGAGAGGAAGATACATCCTCTCTTTCCTTTTTTTTGGGACCTAAAATGCCTGAAATGTCCAGGATTTCACTTTGTTTTATGTTGATATTTGCTATCTACAGTAAGAATATTTTCTGTGTGCGTATTTGCATTGCTTTGACGCCACCTTGCATCCCGCTTCAGATGTCTCCTTTTTGCAAAACAAAATGATTTGCTTAGAAATATCATCAATCAGAGGCCTGTCATATGGATCTGGGAAGCTATCAATGCTCCCAGCCTTGAATAACATCCCCATACCTGCCACAGGACCACGTCGTCCATCCTGCCGAGTTAGCCCAGATCGGCCCACCAAAACCCTGGAGAACCTGGAGTTTACATTTCAGCTGCATGAGGGAGCCGGGAGAACTTGGGTGGGACTCAGGGAAAGTCATTCTATCCGTGGGTTTTGCTGGCAGTCGGCCCGCTTGGTAAGCAGTGGCCTTGACTAGGCGACCTGTGAAGTCATAATCCAGATGCACCGTTGCGTGCGGGTTCTCTGGAAGGCAGCGCTGCCGGAGCCGGCTAAAACGGCGCTCCAGGCCAACGTTCCGCTTGCCCTGCTATGTTGCCAGACAGAAGCATGTCGACATGTAGCGTGGACATTTTCCTATCCCTGGGTTCGTCATCAGCATTTGTGAAAATGCAGATGGTACCAACAGTATTAACTTCCGAACGGTAGTCACGGAAACACATAGCTGTGTAGTAGATTTATAGGTTTGAACCACCCCCCAAAATTTGTTTGCTCCCAACCAGGCATTTTGCCAGGGGTTTGTATCACAAAGCGAGATTTGTTTGTTAGCTAGATTAACTTCTCAGATTAAGGTGCCGCTGTGTAAATGAACTTTATATTTGTTCACTTACATTTAGCCCAGACTGCCTTAAATCCGACAAATTATCATGCTAACCCAAAAATCCCCCTCCATGATGTAGGCCCCTGGTAGTAAAATAACGAGTTTGAACCCCCTTGAAATTTATTTCTGGCTACAGGCCTGGAAACACGTTATCGTAAAAGACACCAACAAATAGAAAAAATTATCATAAAAGGTTCAGTGGGCAAATTGCTCTTGATATGGACTTGGCCTTGACGAAAGCTCAAGTATGGAAGAAACATGTTTTAGGAAAGCTTTATAGACCTGATTATGCCTGGAGGAACCAGAGGAAAAGAAATTTTCAAAGCAAGAATTTCCAAAACCATAATGTACCATGCATAAATGTCCTCAGTTCAGTCCAAATCCAAATGATGAGGATTACGAGGAATTCCAGTGCAAGAAGCTATGTCCTAAAGGATGCTGAAGGTATTATTCATCATGACAAATATGCAATTACCCGCAAGTGTGAAATTACTGAAGCGATTATGAACTTTGATTGACAGGAATGCCAGTGGGTTTTCGCTGCATTTTTTGGATGGGCATTCGTTTTGTTGAGCTGCTTGTTTTTGTAGTGCACCTCTATAACCAGAGTGGTGTGGGTGTAGAAGGGAGGAAGATGTTGTCTTTCTGTATCCAGTTGTCTTAGCCTTGGGCATCCCAAGCGTCCTGGACCAGCTGGAATGTACATCCCTGATCCAAGGTCTTCCAAGGTCTCTCGCTAAAAGACACTATTTTGTGTCAGCTTGTCCTTGAATTGGTGTTGACGTGCATTTAAAATATGTCACCAGTCCACTACTGCAAACGATCCCAAATGTCCAAAGAATGCCTTACCGCAATCCCTGGCCAGAGCAGCCAAAAACTATATATCTGAAGTGATTTGGGCATTGTTGATCATATAGACCTTGGTTTGACAAGTTGATAAGGATATCTCCAGGTGTTGGCTCCAACCAAGAAAAACAGATCTCTTGAACTTGTTTGAAAGATTTGTACGTTTGCATATTTGTACATGTGTAGCTAAATGGGTATGTTTTTTAAGGTAGAATTGGAAGAAAGAACCAAAATGCATTGTGGTTCTTTTCTAAAATAAATGGAGAGAAGCGTTCTGGTGGCATAGGGCACATTTAGATGCATTATCCTTTGGAATATTTGTTAAGGGATTCTCTGTGTGAGGGAGACCGTGGAGCTGTCAAACAGCATGCTTTAATTCTGTCAGCTGTTTCCAATTAACATCAAACAACTTTTTTTAAAAAATGTCCTCGGCTGCCGTTTACATTGGTGGAGCAGTAATGGTTGGATCTGTGAGTGGCACACCCCTATGTCTTAGGAAGATCACACATTCAGTGTTTTTTCTTCTTTTGCCCTGCTTCTGATGTGTAATTGACATTTTTTCCCCAAAGACTCAGATGCCACTCAACCATAACGTGACGTGAAGGGGGGGGGGGGGGGGGGTATAATTATAATTTAAAAAACAAATGCTCCATTTGC
>JABFDZ020000084.1:3515024-3526564 GCA_019775955.2 Pollimyrus isidori
GCCCCCGGGTTATTTTTGGTGAATTCCGGGGCCCCCCGGCGGGCATTGTCTTTTTTTTCTCCATTGTTGTAATTCCCCCCCCCCCCCCCCCCCCTTCCTAGTCCCAGTCTCACCGGAGCATACCATTAATTTTGCAGACCGCTTCCATGGAAATACTGTTAATTGACCCCATTCAGTGATAAATATGACCGTGGGGTGTTCCCGCAGCCTTGGCGTAAAGAAGGGGTAGAACTCAAGGCAGAACTCAAGAACTCAGTGTGGAGGGAGCCGAGCTTGTTGCTCCTCATTCCTCTTCCTCTGTTCGTGTCCATGCTCCTCTCTGTGGTTACCAGAGGATGCCCATTCATCTCTTACCTAATTGTCAGTTTCTCCAGGGACCTTTCATGAAAGGCGGGGTCTAGTTCAGAGCCCCAAAGGTCAGCTAGGGGTACCAATATTTTTCTCCCAGATCCCATTACTCCAGCATAGATCATAAAATATGTTCTGGCAACAAGCAAAGTGGCCAATTCCAATAAAAAACAGAATGCGTTCCAAAGCTAATAAATATATATGTTGTTAGTGCATCCATCCATCCATCCATTTGCATGGTGTACCAGGTCATGAAGGGCCCTGGAGTGTATCGCAGGCAGCCAAGAGCACCCCCTTCTCTAAGGGGTACACTCTGAATCGGATGCAGATCTGTCTCATGACACACATACTCTGATTTACTTTTCTGTCAGATGTGTAAATCAAAATATCATTAAAACAACACGGTTGTAACACTGTAAGTACAGTTATTCATCTAATGTTGATGTAGCTTTTTGGTTGTCAATTTTAACATTGTCTATCACGACAGTGTAAGGTTCGGTAGTTCTCATTTAATTTTATTTATTAGCGTCATTAGCAGACCATACCTTATGACTTCAGGAGTAAAATTCTGTTCTGTGCATTCCCTGACAACTAAATATTTAGGTTGACAACCTTTGTGGTCTGGGTCAGCTGTGTGGTGTGTCAGATTTTCTGTTGGCAGCTCACGCTTTAAGGGTTGTGGGGGCTGTTGGGTGCATTTGTTGACATTTACGACACAATATCTATGCATTAACTCTCATACCTTTTAATTGATTCCGTCAGTTTCTCCACCTTCATGCTGGTGTCACAGTTTTTCCATCTCCTGAAATATTTGTCCCTCAGGTCATGCTTGCTTTCGCAGTAGGAGTGGTCTGCTTCTGCCTGCACCCGTCACCTCCCCCCACCACCCCCTTCCCCTTGAATTTGGAGGTCTCGTCTCACTCCAGATGTTTAACACTTATTAATGTGTCTCCGATGTTTTCCGTGTCTATAATAAATTTGTGTCTGCATCTCTCCTTACTCGCGTTCTCTCAGAAATCCATGAGTAATTTGGGATCTTGCATGAACGCACATGTGCAGATGCTGAGGTTTTAAGGATAATTAATAATCTTTATAATTTTGTGAAGTATTCCAATAAAATGTAAATTATTCCGAAAACTTGTCTATAGCACACTAATGTCTATCTTGCCATGAAAATTGCACTGTGGGTTAAATAGGAATGCTATTTCTTTTTACAGTGTACTGTACATTGTTGAAGCTTTAATACTTAACTTGAAGAACATCGTCCCTCAAACACCCATATTATTTATGGCTAGCAATGCAGTACAATCTGGGGGGGGGTCATGGCTTTCCATTTTGAGGCAAATAGGAAAGACTGCTCTCTGGCATTCAGCTGTGCATTTGGAGGAGTAAGTGGAAGGAAGGATGGGCCATAATTCATACAGGGGGCCACCAACTCTTTCATTAGACAAGGATTTTCTGATTGGTGAGTGACATGGGTGGGGCTATTGAGATTTCAGTTGGGGCCAGTTCATCTGTGGCCCCGCCCTCATATACACAACTGCTCCAACAGGAACAGAACATTTATCACTATAGGACAGTGAGATGCATAAGGGGGGGCATAATTAATACAGAGAGGCCAAACTTATCATTAGCCAATGATATGTTTTGAACCAGTGAGTGACAGGGTAGAGGACCAATGAACCGCTGTATACACCCCTACTATGCAGTGACATTGATATCCTTCTCCATCCTCACATTGTGATGAGAGATTTAGCTTAAACAATAGGATAATAACAATTTTGAGGTGGTTTATTAGTATGGTTGAGCAGAACTGGCCTAATCCAATGAAAGAAAAATACTTTCTTCTCTCATTTCTCCAAGTCCATGTCAGCAAAACAATACTTGCAATGTACCATACTGGTTAAATTTCACCCATCCCTAAAAAATCTGACCTCTATGTTTTTAACAATATTGAAGGAGATGATGCAGCTTATAATTAAGGTAGGTGTGTTCTGTAAATGATTTATCTGGGTAAATAGATGAAATAAAGTGATTCAACTTACATAAATGTCAGTCCACTTACATAAATTTAAAACTGCCAGTGAGTACAGTGTTAACACAATTGAACCTATACAATAAATAAATACCTTAAAATTATATAAAATGTAAACTGTAAAACTATGGCTTTTCACCAAAAATGTAAAATATGTAGTGTCATCACTTTGTAGCTGCCAAGTGATGTAGTTCGGAGTCAAAAAAGCAGATTCACATTTGCTAAAAGATCTTTCCCTTGCTGCCTCTTCGCAGCTAGCGGGCTGCTCACAGCTGTGCGGCTGTCCGGCACCACCTGCTTAGCGCAGTGCAGGTGTTCGCCGCGTTGTCGTCACTGCTTTGGGAAAAGCCGGCCGTTTCCGTGTCGAGATGATTCCTGGTGGCCTTGCAGGGGTAGTGGGAACGTTCTCCCTGACGTGTCTTCGCTGGGCTCTCCCTAAATGCAGCGGCCGCTTGCTGCGTGTTCCTGACCTCACAGCAGGGCTGGCCCTGGGTGTCCTGGCACCATCGGCAAGGTCTGGATGACATTACTGCAGCGCGGGGTATCTAGCCGCTAAGTAGCTGGCTCGCATCTATTTCACTCCAGGCCGGGTTTTCAGTTCTCCTCCTAGGTAGTTAGTTTAATAATTACTGGTTCTGATTGGTCAGAGGCTTCACACCTGGCTCACAGGTAAAGGAAGGCTGGAAAACCAGCAGTGCTCAGACTCGAGAACCGTGATTTGAATAATGGGGCCCTAGGTGATCGCCTATGTCACCAGAATATTTTCATTCCATCCCTACCTTAATCAAGCTCAGAAGGTCCTTAATAACCGAGTTGGTTGGAATGAAAACATTCTGGCGAGGGGGTACCAAGAACAGGATTAAGAACCACTGGCCTATACAGTGGGCCGGCCTGCCTCACAGAACGTTTAAGATAAAAAAAGACTATACCAAAAATTAGAAACAATTGAATAAAGACTGTATCAGCCTGAAATAAATATAAATATGGATGGGAAGTACTATGGAGGAAGGGCAATGCGACCCAGCGAACTGGAAAAATGTAAATAAATATAAGGGTATATATTTACTGTATATATGTTCAGAAAATTCTACCTGTAGAATAAGCTATGTAAAACTAGAAAGAATATACAGAGCTGTATGACCGCTACGGATTCCCCCTTTCCACTTGTAGAGCTCTGCAAGCAGAGTGTTGAAGATCCTTTGCTGTGGTATTTAGGATGAGGACGATGTGCCATTTAGGTGTGAAGTATGACAGCACATTCGCTTCCGAAATGAGGGACAACTATTTTACATGAAACAAAACAACGCGGATAGACATCACAGTGCTAGATATCAGTCTTTGGAATAATTTATCCATCCATCCATCCATTTTCCAAACCACTTATCCTATTGGGTCGCGGGGGGTCCGGAGCCTATCCCGGAAGCAACGGGCACGAGGCATGGAACAACCCTGGATGGGGGGCCAGCCCATCGCAGGGCACACTCACACACCAAGCACTCACACATGCACACCTACGGACAATTTTGGCAACTCCAATCAGCCTCAGCATGTTTTTGGACTGTGGGGGGAAACCGGAGTACCCGGAGGAAACGGAATAATTTATAAAAAATCCTATATATTTATCACTAATACAAAAGAAAGTCAGACAGAGGGAAGACTAATACCTATCCATCCATGTACAGGGGTCTATCATCGTAACAATGTATTTATTATGATACAACGACTAGTTTATTTTAGCACTAATAAGACCACACGCTTAAGGGTTCTGGAAGTAACATTTTCTGTTGGAAGTTTTGCTTTTCAGCGAATCCCATAACCACTCTTGTAACCACCTCCTGTCCTGATTGTTTTATATTTGACGTCAAACAAATTTCTGAAAATGGGTGTATGACAGGGCAATGTTTAACACCATAAATCAGCCCAACTGAAAGTGATGGGAAACGATTAAGCTATCTACTTACGGTAACATTATTTCAACAGGAGTGAGTCTTTCTTGAGAAGAATGACATTTTTTCGCCTGGAGCTGTTAAAAACGAAATTTCTGCATTTACAGTTAGTAACCGGAGCATAAAGAAAATTTGTTCCCTGCAGGATTACGTGCTATCTTTTTCCAAAGGTAAAGAGGTAATCCAGAATATTCAAAATCCATCCATATTTTCTCTTTTTTCCTTTCAAGTTGAAATACAGTCTTTTCATGTTGCATTAAAACAGTACATTTTTTTATAAGTTAATCAAAACGACATTTCCTTGTCGCATAGAAAGGATAACAAAATAAATAACTAACAGTAGTTATTTTGGAAAAAGTGTATGTGGAGCGAGTGACTCATTGTCATGTAATAACATGCTAGGATGCAATTGCTACATCGATAACAAAATCGTGATAACGAACACCGCTGTTGTTGTTACCAGACCAAGGTGTCATGTAGTGAATGTCAAACCGCTTAAATCTTTTTTTTTTTCCGCAGGGTTTTGAAAAACACTGCCCTCCTCCTGTATGATATTATGTTCGTATTTGGCTCCTTGATCACAAAATCTATCTTAGAAAAGAAAAGTGTGGCCCAAATTCACAAAAAAACTAGTTGAAAAATCAGCCAGTTAGCAGCAGTGCTGTTGAACCAAATAGTCCTGACACAAGGCAGTGGCGCTACCAGGATGCCATCATGGGGTGGCTGTTTGAACAGTGTTCAAATTGTGTCTTGTGGGTCCCCTGGCAAGTAATAGTTCTGGGACGATTCTATTGAATCAGTAAAGATTGCTTAAGTTTAGTCTGTCTCTGTTGGGTGGGAAGATTCATATAGGTCTGCACAGCTCTGCCCCTGGTACAAGATCATTATTCATCAGGTTGTCTTTGCTCCCACGATGGTGCCCAGCAACTCACGTCTCTGATCATTTATACTGTTACACCATTTTTGCTGTAAGCATCATTTCGGCAGCAGTGAACTTGATTCAAATTTGATTCAAAGCTTCAAAATACAACACAGTTAGGCTCTGATGACGAGATAAGATTCACTCATTAGTCAATAAACTGCATCGATGGGCAATTAAAATACTGGGGTTGAGCAATAGAGGCCCAAGGTTAAGGAAGCATTCCAGGATGGTTAAGGAAAGAGTAGGGATGGGGTGCGCTGTGGTTTTAGGATTGAAGTAATTTAAACTGTGGATTGAATCGTGGAGGGTACAATGTGACAAAACCTGAAATGCACACCAGTCCTTCAAAACACTCAAACTCAATTTGTATTAATTCACTAAACAACTGTGACAGGTAACCCCTGCGTATGTCAGTCACAGAGCCAGGGCGTCAGGCTCAAACCCACAATCCTGCAGTTGCCAAGCCTGTCCAGCATTATCCCAGCAAAGCTAAGAGCAAAGACCACCCCAGGCTTTATCAGAAGGTGCAGTGAAGATAGAATTGCATCTCTGAAGCTTAGCCAATGTTCAGTCATCAGCCGTTTGAGTTTGGGTCAGAAGCCACACAGCAAAATTACGTCTCACCAAGAACAACGTTCTGTTTTAGTAAATGTATCTGATAACGTAATGCAAAGTCAGACTTAAGAGGACAGTCAGCTAATAAATCGATAACATTTGCATTGTCTTTAGTTCCAAAGTAGCATTTTCGGGGGGGAGGACTTGGCTTCTATATTATTTAAAGATTTGGATTCAATTTCCAGCAATTAGTTGCTTAATCCCCTGATTTATTACATACCACATACAACGTGTACATGATGCATTAATCAGGAATCATAATCCAGATACATTTGGAATATTTTTGCTACAGGACTGAACATGCTATTACATTACGTTATTATGTGTTTTTGAATAAAATACTAAAAACGGAGCTGTGGATGAAGTACTTTAATGTGAACTGTGATACAGCTGGGAGCAATTATGGTATTTTCCTGCAAGAGATCTCCATTTGACATGCTGCAGGTGTGTGTGTGTGTGTATGTGTGTGTGTGTGTTTGCCAGAATACTTCTGCTTGTTATAAAACCTAGAGGTTTCCTTATTTAAAAGAGGTATGAAAAAACATTCTGGCCATTAACTAAATTTATATTTTAGTTAACAGCCAGCAATCAAACTATGGCATGCAGTGCAGACCACTTCTGCACAGTGTCTACATTCTGGCGATGCAATCTGTCTCTGACAGCTGTCTTTTACTGCGGAGAACTAGTCTACCCAAGTCTGCCATAAGCTTAGGTGCAATCTAACTTGAAGTACTCGTTAAGGGCTCTCACTAATGACATTCAAATACTAGCTCATCCAACTTAGAATAACTCAGCATCGAGACCCATAATCAAAATCAAACCCAAAATATTACCCAGCAGCCAAACAGGATTTTTTTTTTACATCTCAGGATTGAAAAAATAATTGGGTACTGTAGACACTATGGAAATGGAACAGATGAAACAGAAACATCTCATAAATAAGACATCACACGGAGCCGGGAGGGCCATGCCAAACTGTGGGAAGAGCCTGAACGCACGTAAATAGTTGTTTTTGCATCTGCTGGTTTCCGATGTGAAGAATGACTATATGACCACACGCAGAATGAAAACTTATGTGCAGAGGGTGTTCGCATGTCAGACGGCTGTAAGTTAAATATGGTTTGACACATCGGTTGGCTTTGTTGACTGTTGCGCTGCTGAAAATGCTCTCAACATGGTAAAAAAAAAAAAATGCCAACAGACTGAACCTTGTCAATGAGCGGACTTGTGACGATTTTGGAACGCACCCCATGTTGACAGATATCATTTCCTCTCATGGCTGAGTGAAAGCACCACGGTGCTAAATCTGGTAATGAATGAGGTACAGGTGGTCCATCGTCCACTCGGGTTACAGATACATCTGCAGTGAGGAGCACAGGTTTGTCCAGGGGGTGGTGCTCTAGCCTCTGCTAATGCAAACAGGTGCCTCCTCTGTCATTGCTGTCTCTCTTCGGACACTGAAGAACTGCCTTTAAGTTCACCGAGTGTGAAGATTAGCTCTTTCTACAGGAAATATTCCCTATGGTGAGAATCATGTTCAAAATGAATATTTTAGTAGCACTTTTTGAATAACTTAACACATGTATGATTGTCAGATATTAATGTACCCCTGGGCATTAAAATTGAATCTTTTCAGAGCCCAAATGAGTGTATAGTATTCATGGTAGAATTTTATTTTAAACGGACTGACAGGGAGTTTGTAGCAGGAAGATGGCTGTCAGTCTGCTTTTACGGTTGGGGTGACTCAAGTGACTCTGTAGCAAATTCCACTGACGAGTCTTACTGTAGTAAAGGCTCTGGACCTGGGTGACAGTGTCAGCTGGCGAAGCAGTTAAGTTGCAGCAAGGATTGCCTTTGCGTTTTACGATTCTCCCCTGATCTCACCATCCTGTCCTCTGTTCTCCGTCGGTTTGCTAAATTTATGAATAGTACATTTAATATCAAATGAAATTGTGTGGACACTAGGGGAAAGTGTGTGTGTGTGTGTGTGTGTGTGGGTGTGTGTGTGTGTGTGTGTGTGTGTAATATAAATGGATCTTCAGAGGCCATAATTCCAGTTTAACGTCTGCAGGCCGCTAAATTGGCAGGTAGGCCATCATTCCCGAAGGCCTCACCTCGCCCCAGAGCCCGCCTGGCATGTCAGCGGTGGGAGAGGAATGTCAGAGCTGGACGACCTGCCTTTCCACTGTAAACATGCCGGTTCTGGGGCCTGCCCTGGGAGCGTCTGGCTTCAGAAGTCCCCAGTGGAAAGCCCCTGTGGGTGGCGGTTGGGAGGGGGGCGTGTCTCAGAGAGGGGCGTGTCCTATAGGGGGTATGACTTCAAGAGTCTTTCTCTACTTTTTGAGGACTTTTCAGTACTGCAACACTGACAGTCTCGTGGCCTCAGGACACACACCCCGCAATACATGTCAGACACATAACAGTGCTGTCAATCAAAGAAAATGGAAAGGTAATATTACATTGAATTACACTTTATTTGTATAGAGCATTTTCACAACATTACATTATCTCAAAGCACTTAACATTATCCCTGACCAAAGCTCCCAGTGAGCAAACCAGAGGCAACAATGACAAGGAAAAACTTCCTAGAAGGAAGAAACCTTGGAAGGAGCCAGACTCCAGGGGTCCACAGAGGAAGTCAAATTAATAGGATGGCAAAATCTGGTAGTCTAAATGTGGAGGGCAGGTAGGCAAATATTCACTGTACTCTCACAAGAACAGAACCTTTTGACAAAATAAAAGTAGCGTTAGACAAGCCTTGCATACAATCTGTTTAACGACTTTACCTGATTGGGAATCGTTTTTCCTTAAGCACTTCCATAATAAGATGTAATATTTTTAATATGCATGCTCATTTTGAATGGAAACCTGTCGTGTTTAATTGGGTTAGCCCACTTTTTGAGCTGGGGATCTGCTCAGATTCAAGAAAATTCCAAGCCTGTGATCTATGAAGTGTTTTTTCCAAAACTGCCCTTTCTGATTTTTCTAATAGTAATATTAGAATAGCACTGATACCGTAACATTTCAGGTTGTTTAATAAACTTGACATTCGACATGAAGTTGAGTCTGGAATGAAGAACCAGTCAAAAATCTGACAGTCTCCTCATGACTATTAAAATGCTTTCAAAGCCCTGCAGACCCTCCATCGCTGGCATTGATGTGACATCAGCACAGGTAAACAAGTCAGCATATAGGACTCATTTTGCCATCGTAACATTCATTTCATTTCCTTGAGTCACTTTGAACAACCAATAGTACAGGATAAGGTAAATGAATGGATCTTCATTGTCTCAGAGCGTAGGGTATTATTGAAATTATGGGTAATGAACTTATGGCACACTACTGTCAATAAATGTGTTTCACGCCTGGCGAAATGTTCACTTTTTCTGAAGTAATGCCAAGATGTCTCTGCCACAGGTGACCAACCCCCCAACCCCCCCTTCCGGTGATCTGTAAAAAATCACATTTAATTTTTTTGGTCCCCTTGGCGAGCGAAGTGAAAGTGCACTAGAAAAGGAAGATGCAAAGATCACTGTAAAATCAGGTGACAAGGTGTGGTGAACACGCTGGGTGTTTCAAAACCTGCACTGAATATATATTTTATGCATTTAAGAGTTAATAAACTTTTTGTGTGTTGTCTGCTGGCTTTCATATGTTTGTGGTTTCTGCAAAACCCCTGGAAAAATTCCCATTTAACTTTAACTGTATTTTTTGATACATTTGTGATATATCAAAGCCATGATAGAGAAAGTCACAATGCAGAAGGGTCAACTATGTTTGCAGGGTTTCCAATGAAATTTTTGATGTATTACCATATCCGATAACATAATATCTGCATAGTTACACAGCTAGTTGATATAACCCATGTCCAAAGACCAATATACCTGAGAATAGATGAGGATTACTCTGCGGTCTGGCAAGTCATGGACACAAATGTGACAGATGTATCAATATAATATACTTTTACAATATAAACTTCCTATAGCTAAAACTAAAATGAATGTGAATGAGTGTTGGAAAGATAACAAAAAAATGAACGTTCCAGTCGCTTGAGTGTCTCTGTTTACACGTGACCGGCGCTGATGTCTTGGAGAAGCTTTTCACTGAAAATCCCTCTGTCCCCACTCCCTGCAGCCCTAACCTGAATCCCACTCCTTGGTATCGCAGGATTTCTGCACGTGTGCGGACATGGGTCTGATGCGCTTGTGTGTCATGTTGCATGTGTAAGCGGCAGGTAAGGGGAGCGCAGTCTGCTGTGAGCGACTTGGCCCGGCAGCCCGGCAAGGAGAACATCAGCAAGAGAGAGGGTGAAGAACAAGTGGACCAAAATGGCCACAAAACTGCATATGCATCACCTTGTGGGCGGGCAAAAAGTAACAAGAAACATACATCAGCAATTAGGTGAAGATCTTTCAGGGCAGGCGGGCGGGAGGGCAACCCAGTGGATATCTGAGCAATGACTAAAGCAGCCCCCCCCCCGGCATGACCTTGAATGCGAGCACCCCTGGATCCTCAGGTAGGAGTAAGTGTTACCACATCTGGTGAGATCCCACATCTCCAGCGAGACTGTTAATCGGGAACGAAAAGAGGGAGAGAGAAGGGGAAATAAGAAAGGGAAGCGCTTCATTCTTCCAGCCGGCCGATCTGAAAGTGAGATATGTGGAGCCAAAGAGCCGGCAGCCGCTCAGGGGATGCTGCTCTCCTGGCGTGATGTCAGATCTCCGGGCACCTGGTCTTGCTTTTGGCCCCGTGCCCTCGCTGCCAGCCTGTTCTGAACCTTGTCTGGTAGCCTGCCCCATAGTCTTCATACCCTGGTACAGAACATACCTTCCTCTCTTCCTCAGACTGATACCTCCAAGGGAAGGTCTTTCTCAGGTCTTTCACAGCGATGGAAAAAACAGGGGCTGAAAAGCTGAAACCTAAGATAGGTAGGACATGCTGTCAATCATTGCCTCTTAAGAGAATGGGAGCCAATAAGCACAAGGTTACGCTTCCCAGTGATTGACAAAGCACCACAATCCCACCCACAGCAGGTTATGAAATCTTTCTCTCAACAACCATATTTTTTTTTAACGAACCAACCAGCCCCCCCCTGCACCCAGCTGACAATCACCCAAAAAGGAACCACGCTCGTTCTTGCCCAAGCCGCACCCCCAAACCCACCGCCACCCCCCACCCCCCCCACTCGCCGTGCTACAGTTTCCAAAGAAGATGTTGGGGTCAGGTGAGGTGAGAAGCTGCAGGAAAGACCCACGTGAATGTTCTCCATGTGAGTAACAGGACGGGGGGCCAGCTGGCCCTGGTACTCACATAGCATAGAAGAGATGGGAGGGGGGTTGCTGGGGAAGACATAGCAGGTGTCCCGCCAGCCTAGAATGAGTCAAATAAAACAGTAAAAATGGCCAAATGAAGCTTGAAATAGGGAGACGACGGCACACTGCGATCTTGGCGCTGAGACAGGCGGCTGCCTTGGTCACATGGGCGCACTGGGATCTCGGTGCGGAGACAGGCGGCTGCATTGGTCACATGGGCGCACTGGGATCTTGGCGCAGAGACAGGCGGCTGCCTTGGTCACATGGGCGCACGGCGATCTCGGTGCGGAGACAGGCGGCTGCATTGGTCACATGGGAGCACTGGGATCTCGGCGCGGAGAGAGGCGGCTGCATTGGTCACA
>JABFDZ020000084.1:3527379-3538067 GCA_019775955.2 Pollimyrus isidori
ATGCTTGTTTTTGCCCCCCCCCCCTCTCTCACACACACACACACACACACACACAGACCTGTACCATATCTTTGTGGGGACTCTCCATTAGTTTCTGTTGACATAACACTATTTCAAACAATGACAACCTACCCAGCCCTAATGTTAACCATAAGTAACCAAAGAAAACCAAAGAGTTCTGGCATTTTTCATTTTTGTATCAGTATCAGAGTTTTTATAAAATCTCTTTCATGGTGACTGAGAAATTGTCCCCACAAGGACAAAATATCATGTTTTTATCACATTGTGAGGACATTCTGTTTTGGGTTTTGACGGTTCTTATATTAAGATTTAAGGCATTATTAATAAAGCTGCTAACATACTGGTGGTAGGGTTTGTATTGTGGTACTTTTGTATGTTTAAAATAATTTAGTAGTTTCAATTTTCCAATTTACAGACGCTACATTATCTTATTGTTTTCTCAGCCTCCAAAATGCTACCGCATGTTACAGATTCAGTTTTATTTACCAGTGCTGACACTAGATGGCGCTCCCTGAAAGGTCAATGGCCAATGGCCACCAGGCGTTTTGTTGCTGGGAAATCTTGGGTGTAATTATTAGCAGATTAGGCTGATTTCATTAACCTTGTGAGTGTAGCATGTCTAAATGATACAAATGAATATTTCACAGATGGCAGCAAATAAATGATAAGCACGTGGGTGTCCAAAGATCCAGAATTCACGCATAATTTTACATTCTGTGGACATTAATTTTCTTAGTCTTTTTTGTAGTAGGTGGAACATTCTCACACTGACCCAAATTATAAATATTGTGAAAAATAAGTGTATGGTAATATTTCAAGTAAAACCCTATAATTTGAAAACCATAGCTTTTCAATAGTATCTGATCGTTTTTTTTTTTCTCTCCTGTTTTTGAGGTACGGACAGTGATTAACGTAACTCTCACTGCTATGGAAACCAGTTTGTGTGTATAATAAAAAGCTAAAAAAGAAACCACCAATGAAAATATGTGGTAATTACTTCTCATTCATCTTAATTGTTGGAATTAAACAGTTTAATTGGAGAGGGCTTCAGTTTACTCTATTTGGAGACGCCTTCCCCTGTTTCGTGTTTCACAGAGTAACCGAGTTGTGTTAATCCGATGAGGTAGCGAAGTTTCTTTCGCCTTTACCTCCGCCACATGGGGAACGTCTTAAATCTCCGTTCGCCTCTGATTCCAGCTTACCAGCGGCTGCGAATGTTTAAACAGCATTACCTCCCCTGAACTGCCTCTCAGGCCTAAGAACCACTTTGCTGAGGGGAATTATTAGTCCCACCTTGGAGGTAATGTGGTGACAGCTTAATAAGCATTCAGCTAGCAAACCACACCTGTGCCAATAGAGGAATCAATAGAGGAACCCTATTCCAACCCAGGGGCCTTAATCTGCTAACCCGATGTGCCACACTGTGGCCATGACGTCAAGCTCCGGGTAGCTAATTCATGCCAGGCGCGCGTGGGTCGCCTTAAAGACGACGGAGCCAAGCGTTCGTGAGAGCGGAGGACGTTGGGAGCGCTCCGACTCCGCCGCTAATCCCGCTTCTGCCATTCACTGCTCGTTCGTTTATGCTAATCAGGAACAAATGTAAGGCTGGACCAATGGGGAAGTCCAGTTAGCACGTGAACTGGAAACAATGAAATGTATATTCTAGGGGCCCCCAGACTTGAATGTTTTGTTGGAATTATTGTGCGTCCATGTCCCCCCCCCCCAATACATCAGATGCTAAGCCGGTTGCTTTATGCTTTACCTCCTCTTACTTCCAGATCGCTGATTTTATATTTGGCCGCAGCTCTGTCTGATTGTACATTCCTCTCATTTTCTAATGGGTTTCCTCTCATGGCCTAGAGACTCCTTAAAACGTAGCCCCTAGCGTGTGGCTATTTGACTGAATATGCGTAGGGACGCTTTCCACAATGAATGGGGATATATGGTCCACACAGGGCTTCTCAGATTTATGCCTGGAATAAATAACAGTCTCCTTCATGCTACCTAGCTGCCTATCAAAGCGTGCAATCTCCAAGTCAATTGCTAACAAGCTAAAGCATGATCAAAGACCACTTCAGCCACTCACTTGCATTTTTATTACACGTTGTAATAATTTTTACAAACTAACACAACTTACTCCTCCAAATAGAGTATATTAGAATGTAAAAAATTGTATGGAGGGGGAGCAGTTTGTGGAACCTAAGTTTAAATGCTCCCAACAACAAGCAGTCGGTCTAAATGAATTTACCTGATTGTTTGATTCTGAAAGATGAAACTTTTTTAAAAATCCACTGTTGTACAACTAAATAATTACTTACCCCTATTTATGTATAAAAATACTCCCATGTCTTAGAAATGTATGGCCCAGACAGATATATTTATAATGCACAAACACAGGGGCACATATTTCTGTTCTGCTAGAGGTAGGAAAGTGTACTTTTGATACAAATTGGTCGCATAAGGCCCGGGATAATGACACTTTCGCTCCAAGGTTACTTAAAACGTTTTGGTTAAATAAAACAATATAAAGTTACAGTCTGCTTTGTCTCAACCCAGAACTCAGGCCGTAAAAAATACCTTAAAATGTACCATGCCACGTCATTTTAGTACTTACGCATGGATGGTGTGTAATCAAATATTCGCACTGACCTTTACACTAATAATTCTTGATTTCCCTGGAAAAGCAGGAGAGGACAGAGTACACCTGTGATAATACATACAAAATTAACCCTTGTTACCATCTGCAGTCACACATTTTATTATTTGTATTGTTTGATTTTTGGTTAGTTATGGTGCCATAATTATTTCCCTAAATGACATAAAGATGGGAGGTGTTATCCCCAAGAGGGAGCCGGTGATCATATTACATTCTTAACCTGATCCAGTCTTTTTTGTTATACATTTGATCAATCTTATCTCAGCCCGGAGATTGTTTAAATTCCAGGTAGCAGGGTAAACTTTGTAGGTTGAGAAGTTAGATGCTGTACAAAATTTGACAGATTGCTTACAACCCTGTGAAAGACGAGTTCTAATCTCTGGAGTTTTGAGAGCCTCATTAACAATGCCGAAAATGACCAGTCAAATTAGTTCAACAGAAGAAATCCACATCAGTCGCATTAAAAGTATTCTGATAAACCCATTCTGATAAACTCTTTTCTCACGCAGTCATTAATTTTCCTCTCTGGCCAGTTACGCATGTATTTATTTAGCTACAGATACTTAGCCATTTGTAACATTCTTCACGTAAACATTTTCACCCGGCGTTGGTGCGCTGTCTCCGGTGTCGAAATGATTAGCGACGCATCTCGTTGTCCATCCTTGAAGCACGCTCAGTGCTGGAACAAACCCTTTTCCCAGGCGAAGGTAGCAGCCTGTATCGGCACCTGCTGGCATGAGACACTCCAGATGAGATCCACCACTTAGGGCCATCATGAGTAGCATCAACACAAATACAAGTGAAAAATGCTGACTTGACAGAGTCGAAATAACGTAATTTGTAAAGATGATGAAGCACATGTCTCGTATGATCTCCCCTTCGGGACACACTTACTGAGAAAACCAAAGGCATGCTGGGGGATTCTTTGAAATGTGAAAACTATCAGTTTGGCTCAGATGCATTTCTTAGCCTCTGAAGTTCGGTGCTAAGAAACGGGTGATGGGGGTCTTTCAATTCAGCATAATTTAACACAGGGCCCCATGCACTATGCAACCTACTTGGTATCTTAACGAAGTGGACATTTTTTAGGATGACACAACTGAATTCTTGGAAAATTAATGAAAGATGTTTGCTCTCAAGCTGAGAGCCCACTTATCTATAGCAAACAAACCAGCGTGAAGTATTGTTTTAAACAGACATATTTTTCAAAGGGATTTTTAAAAACCCAAACTGAAAAATACATTTGTGAAAATCTGTATAAAAATATTTGTTTTACTGTATGTATAACTGTGGGCCTCTATAGAGACAGTATAATGAATACACTCACACTTGACTCAAACTTTACCCCATCAAAAAATTTGGCTCAGACCCTTTCATGGATAATCTCCTTAGCTATAGAAAAACTTGTTAATTGCTTTGTCGGTCCTAGTTCTTATCATCATTAAAATCTAAATTTGACCCATTCTTTTACCCAGAGTACTCAGCTGGTGTATATAAAGAGTCACAGAGTACTCAGCTGCTGCATATAAAGAATTATATGAGTACTCTGTGATTATGACTCTTTACATACACCAGTGGAGTACTCTGTGACTGTAACTCTTTATATATACCGGCTGAGTACTCTGTAACTGGGACTATTTATATTCAGTTGGTGGGTAAAAAGAAAATTTTAGTCTAGATTTGTAGTTTATCGATCTGGAATGTCCAATACTGTATTGCTGACCTGGTCCTGGAAAACTGATACTAGCCTGATGTTTGCATGTCACCCTTAATTTACATACCACAGAAAATGTAGCCAGTCACTTGCTTTCAGTGACCATTGGTATGAATATGATTGGGATAAAGAGAGAAGTTCAGCTGAACTTCAGTTCTAGTATTTTTGTTCGCAACACGTGATCTATAGCGGTGGTTACAGCTTTATGGGACCTGCAAGTGAAACGATTTTTCCATTTCTCAAAATAACATGAAATAACTTGAAATTGTCAGCGTGTAATAGGTCATTTCCTAATTCCACCCATCTATGATAACCTAAACATGAGGATCAGAATTCCATTCTGATTCCTGCTCATTTTGATTGAGTTAGGGCCAGTGCAGGACAGTATGGGTGAGGGGGAGGGCTTTTTAATAGTTTCGAAGTTGGGCTGGAGCTCAGGTATGTTCCGTAAGTGGCTACAGGGATTCAGGCTAAAAATCCCAAAAGGAATGATAGACTTACGAGTTTGTTGAGCCTACAGAACCAGACCTGTTTCAGCAGACAGGATAATATATGTAAAGTTACAAGCTTATTGGTGCCATGCATAAAAAAACAAAACAAGAACTATAAACAGTTTAGAAGTACTCATTAAATTTGAAAAAAAATAATAATAATTCGACAACAACTGTAGCCTTTCAGTTACGTCTCTATGCATCAAAGTGCATAATTTGTAACTTTAATTTCTCAACCGTGAGCAACACCTAAGGAAAGGTGTCTCCAATTTTCAAGGTATGCAATATACTCCCCTGCACTGGAAACATCTGCCACTGAGATAAAGCCTGAAACAGGATCAGAAGTTTTCTGTAGAACCGTTCGCAGATGTTTTGGACGGTAGCCTGTCGGTGGCCATGCCTGTAAGATGTATCTCTAGGAAGGTCTGGTCCGTCCATCCTTCCATCTATCCATCCATCATCCATCCGTGATCCATCAATCCATCCATCCATCCGTAGGTCACAAGGCAGAGGCACACCCTAGATGACATGCCTGTTCTGTTGAGGGACCTCACAGCATCAGATGATCAGAAATTAACTGCAAGAACCAAAATCAAGCAGGAAGAAGCTGCAACAAGGCCAGGCAAAAGGGGCCAGCAGCGTATGCCCCCCCCCTCCCCCGCAGAGATCACCCGCAGATGTATCCTTCAGTCCCGTTTGTCCGAAAAGCTTGGCCTCACCATCACCAGCTCTGGCATGCCATTTCCTCGAATACTCCTCCAAGGGTCATCCCGATAGCCCTGTCCTTGGGTCCTGTCTTTAAAGCTAGCCAGGCCGCCCCCCCCCCCCCCCCCCCCCCCCACAAGGTTCACCTCAAGCTCCTAAAGCTTCTGTTAAGGGGCGCTTTGTTTCACCCGTGCTGACAGACCTCTGTCGCCCCCTAGGCCCCGCACACGCAACCTGCACCTTTTACCAGCAGCCCCAGAACACGCTATGCAGCGCAGGCACACATGTATACCCACACGCACACGCACACGCACACGCAGAAGAGGTCCTACCTGGCTCTGAAGTGTCATTATCATGGTCCAGGGCCTCGAGCACCAGGGAGAAGGATTTCTGCAGACAGACAGACAGACAGACAGACAGACAGACAGACAGACAGGGATGCCAGAGTCAGCACAAACTAACGCTTTAATGCAGTGTTTCACAACCCGGTCCACAGGGAACCCCAGCCAGTCCAGGTTTTTACTCCCTCCCTGCTCCCCACCAGACAACCCACATTTTTGCTCCCTGCCAGCGCCCAGTATAGGAAAATCGTGGAACGTCTGCTGGCCCCCAAGGCCCAGTACAGGAGACTGTGCTTTAACATCCCCGGAAAAAATGAACGAAAATTAAAATTAAAATATATAAAACAACTCAGACGGTTAAAAAAACATTACATTTCAGTTTTTTTAGCGCAATGTTTTAACAGTGCATCTTACAATGAATCCTTTTGAGCAAACATAAACAAGTAAAAGCACACAGACTGAAAATTAAATCAAATGACTTCAAATCTAGGACATTTTCACCGGATACAGCATATTGTCACTACAACACAACTTTGATTACACATACCCTGACATTGTACAGTGCTGAAAATTGACGCTGCTCCTGTTCAATTCCTGCCAAAGGATCAGAGGTGGCGCATGAATAATTCAAGGCAATCTCTGGGAAACATCAGCACCATTTATGCAAATAATGCCGCAGAGGCTTATGGGCACGGCGGATTAGCGGGAGGGCACCGCGATGTGCAGTCGCAGGCACGGGAGAGCAGAGGGCGAGAGCAGGCCAGGGTGGAAGGGGGGTGAAGGAGAGGCCATAGGGGATGGTGGAAATGAGGACAAGAAGAGGAAGAGCAGTAGGAGAAGAGGCATAGAAGGAGACAGCAAAGAGGAGGGATGGAGAATAAGAAGCGGAGAGGGAGACAAAGAAGGTGAGAGGACGATGAAGAGGAAGAAAAGGGGAAGTGGGAACAGGAGGCAAGATGAGATAAGAGAACTGGTATTATTCTGTATGCTCAGACCAAACGTAAACGTGGCCATATTTGCTCTTCCAGCAGCTGAATCGTGGAGCCCTCGCATATTTTCACAGTCCCTACCCTCAGAGCTCCTGGGGGAACACACACCATTAAATATACTTTACATATTTCACTTCCAGCTGCCCCCGGTTTCCTCTCCCGGTTGACTCAGACAAAAGACGGCCTTTATCTCCATTCGTAATCCCCTATGTGCAGACGCCACACCCCAGTGATCTGGCGGATCTCGGGATCAAACAGGCGCATCCGACACCACTGACAGAGCCCGTAGTGGTATCGCTGCGGTTTTGCATATTTTATCCCTCACTCAGATAGCTGGGTATCGCAAGCATTAATATATATCGGTATTCGCCGCATGCGTCGATAAGAGGACATCGCCCTGATTTAGGTTATACCTGGTCTAAAAAGAACGACAGCTATTAGACGGCAGACGAATGAGGCACACGGAGAGCAGGTGCGGGAACACGAGCACACTGACAAGCGGAGCGCAGTCACACACATACATACTGAAGTGAAATGACCTACGACAACAACCACGACTTTTGGGCATTGCACCATCCTCGCGCTCCTTTGTGCCCAAAGGGTGATTCGAGGATGTTTTAAGGTGAAGCCCATAAAAGGGGCGACGATTTTTGTAGATGATACTTTTTTAAACGGTGAGTGACATGGGATGGGCCACGCCATGGGCCAATCAGCTTTCAGCTGGGGCCTGTGGCCCCACCCCTGTACTCTGTGCACTGTTTGTGCCCCTTTGTCCCTAATTTGCCAACCCGGTCCACTCCCAGCACAAAGCAGCGAGATGCCCAGAACAGAGGAGACTCGAGAGATATAGGAAGGGAGGAGAGGGCCACGGGGGGCACACCTATGGAAGCGGGTTGCGTCATGTGTGAGTCAGCGCCCCAGGATGGGCGTAACGCAGATGGGCCACGAGGTTCAGTAAGGGTCAGGTTCCGGCACGTCCGCGTCTCTCCCTCCGCTGACCCCCGGCCGGCCTTGATGGCGATCCACCTCCCAGAGATGACCACCCTCTTCCTGTCCTTCCCCGCCTCACCCTCTCAGTCGCCCCCCCGCCGACCCCCTCGTCCTCCTTGCTGCTTGTTGTGACGGATCTCTAACCGCTTTTCCACCACCCAGCAATCTAACACCCTGGCACTTCTGCATCCCCAGATCATGTTGAATCACTTTCATGCTTAGTCACTTCTCGCAGTTCATGGAGGTTTTAAACCCTGGACAGCAATCCTCTTCTCACTGTACAGAGTCAAGAATCAATGGCTCATCTACATACTAAATCACTTTGTATTATTAAATACAAAGGGATCGTTGGGAACCCTTATTGTGACACTGTAAGCCCCTCCCACATTTCACCATCCACGTTGCCATGCCAACCATCAGCTAATTTCCATTTTCCTGATTCCCCTGTGTGATGTGGGGCTTTACTCCCATCAGGCATTAAAACAGGTCTGCTATTTATCACCTGGACCTCAGGAGAGCGTTCAGGATGCCTCCTAATCCCAAAGCAGCTTCTCAAAGTTCCTGTCCAACACCTTGCTGGGTAGCAGGTTAAACCTCCCTGCATGTGATCAAAGGGTTATGTTGTACAAATCTCGTGCTCGGCAGAATAGTCACATCTCCATTGGGCCCTTGAGCAAGGTCCTTAACCCCCTGAAAATTACTCCAGGGGTGTCGGATAAATAGCCTGGCCCTGCACTGTGACCCCCCCCAGGTTCACTGTCACCTGCGAATGTCTTAAAGGAGAGCACGATGGGATATGTGGAAATTAAAGCAGTGTAATATAAAAGAGTATTGCATTTTTTTTTCATTTCATTTATTCCAAAATTGGAAACATGATGGCAAAAAAAACTTCGACCTCTAATGCACACCAACCGTTGCCGGTAGGAAGGACCTGACATTGTACAGTCACCCCAATCAAGCTGAAGGCTTCATCATGACCTGAATCACTGCTTGTTATGTGTGATTCTCTAAAAAGCTTGGGGTTTCTCGCAGCCAGTACACCAAATACAGGGCTTGTTTGGAATGTTTAATTCCTTTTGCATTACCTTATTTTGCAAGCTGAAAGTGGCTTTATCAGGAACTCCATGATAAGAGAATTAGGAGAAATTTTGTTGGATTTGCTGCTTTATAGATTATGTTTGAATTTATAGTGTGAATGAAACAGATTTGCTTTAATGTCTTTAGTGTTTATTCTCACCTCCTGTGGGTGTCCATCCCTCTGTTGCGTTCAATACTATGGCATGAGAAGTTACAGTGTATCTAAACAGATACACATTCCTGTTGGCCAACATGGGCAGCCAGACACATGGACTCTCATGCACATACAAACGCGAACGTGGAAATGCACAGGCTCGAACAAACAGACAGACATCGCAGGCAGTAATGCATTGCCTTTCGTGTGACAATGACTTCTCTTAAGCTGAGCTAAAAGTACCTTGTAAACACAAGGAACAAGAGGGCCAAGCATTGCGCGTAGATATTACACAAGAAAAATAGAAATTTAAAAATAGAAAACAAAAAATCCCACAGGTCATAATCAACATTTCCGGCGGCGACGAAAACAGACACAAAAACAGCAGTGCTGATGAGAACAGGAAAGAACAATGCAGATATACACATACACAAACACACCCCTAAAACACACCCCTAACTATAATCAGCATGGATGGTGTCTGGGGCCCAGGTAATGGAAAAGCCTGGGGCTGGAGTGCTCACTCTGCCCATGCAGGTACATCATATTCCTGGTGTCTCTGTGGCGAGCCCGTCCTTTCTTCTCCTCTCACTTACAGTGAGCAGACCACTTATGTTCTACATTACCAAGCACCTTTTTTCCACTCTACCCCTTCCCATCACCCTCCAGAACCTTTTTTGTACTATATATCCTTCTTTGCAAACAATGGCATGTATTTTAGCGACGGGGGTCAACAGTAAATCTCGCCGAAGACCAGGAAAAGTGTTAGCCGGGACTGTAATCCCCGACAGTCCATCTCCCGAGCTCTGCATCCTTAATGATGCGCTGCATTAATGCCACGACGCTCTCGACCTTAGCCGTCAAGTATTCAGCAAGTCCCAATCCGTCTTCCCCCAGTGGACTGCTTATAGCCAATTAATCTCTTTTGGGGTGATGATGCTTTCCATATAACATTCCTGATATTATGCAACACACACACCTGGATTGATCTACCTGGCCCCTAGTTCGGTCTTCGACGTTTCTAGTTGCTCTTCTGCATAAATGTGTTTTTAGGGGAATTGTGCAGAGTCGTTAAACATCCAAAGTAAAACAACAGCGCCACACAAATATGCTGTTTTCCTCTTGTTCTCTTTCCCTCCAGTTCTGGTCTTTAATTACCAAATGAAGGCCTATATTTACATCAATTACAAGATCAGTTACATGCCTCACTTAAGTCTGTGAAAGCTTTTCTCCCTTTGCTCCTCTCTTTATTTTCACGCTGGCCTCACATCTCCTCTTCCCTTTATGTGCCTTTTATTCTTTCCTGTCTGTCTCTCCCTCCCACTATGTGCCCCTCACTTTTACCATCGCTTTGCTTCTCTCCCTCCCTCCATCTTTTTTTCTCTCAAACAGAGGCATGGGAGGAAACCCCGGCTGAACAGGGCTGTACAAACACCAAGCTCTTCCACAGGAAGGTCCCCCAGCCCACAGAGTGGAATTTCCCTTTGTACTGTTGTGGGGGGGGGGGGGGGGGGGGGGGGGGGGGGGGGGGGGGGGGGGGGGGGGGGGGG
>JABFDZ020000084.1:3544934-3557010 GCA_019775955.2 Pollimyrus isidori
GTGCCCCGTGATGTTTTGGCACCACATAGTCTGTGAGCACTTATAGCATGTGAGTGTGTCTCATGATGGATTGGCACTCCATAGCCTAGGAGTGGGCCCATAGCCTATGAGTGTGCGCCCATGATGGGTAGGCACCACATAGCCTGTGAGCGTGCCCCGTGATGTTTTGGCACCACATAGTCTGTGAGCACTTATAGCATGTGAGTGTGTCTCATGATGGATTGGCACCACATAGCCTGTGAGTGTGCCCTGTGATGGGTTGGCACTCCAAAGCCTATGAGTGTGCCCACAGCCTGTGAGCATGCCCTGTGATGGGTTGGAAACCCATAGCCTGTGAGTGTGCTCTGTGATGGTTTGGCACCCCATCCTGGGATGTTTCCTGTATTATGCCAATAGGTTCCAGACCGTGAAGAACCAGACAAGCAATTACAGTAAAATGAGTGGGTAGGCAGTCCTGACCTTAGACAGCTTGCTGATTGTCTGGCAACCATGGGCAAAGCTAGAAAGTCCGGCCACTCTGATAAAATGCCCCCCCCCCCCCCATGACAAATCATCTAGTGGTCCAGTGGGCCCACCACTGTAAACTATTGCAAGGGTTTCAAGTGCCCCTGTATCTCTCAGGGTGGTGGACCCTCCATCACTCCTGCTGGCAACAATGGCGTCATTTCAAAACATCCTTAATCGTGCTCGAAAAGCATGATTTTTGTAAAGTTTCAACAGGTCTGGATTTAATCAGCCCAAAACACGCTATAGAGCCAAGACCAAGCATATGCTACACCCACACACTGGATCTCTTTCCCTTTTTCCGGCTCTAACAAACTGGTGAGCTCTGGAGACACGCAGTGTGGGAGGCCCATCCAGACTTACCTGCTGGGGCAGAAGCTAGACCCTCTACTCACATCCACCCCTGAAGGAGATGGAGAAACACAAAGGAAATCCTGCAATGACAGCTGACCAGAGACCATCATACGCCAATCGGAGTGTTACTTACACAAAAATGTTCAGAAGGCAGACCGAAAAATAATTGGTTTGGAGAGGTGGGACCAAACAGTCAGGTGTCTCTGTCCTGCTTCCTCTAGTTACTTGGACCCACCTAGATTGGTTTTCTATTTGATAGACATAAAATTCCCACAAGCCCATCATACTTAATAAGTAGATGAGTCTTTCATGAATTCACATGTCTTCAGTTCTGAAGCAGTGTTGTAAATTAGGAGTTAAGGCTTACAAGAGTAAATGCCAACAATGCCACCAGGTCACATTCCCTCAAGGATAATTATGTACTGTAGGTCGAATCAGCAATGATAGCATGATACTATATAGAGTACTTCACGCAATAGATGTTTCCCAATTCAGGGACTGCATCTTTCATAGGATGTAGTCAATCCAGCCTTTGTCTGTGGCATCCTCCTAAAAATTTGCATGATGAGCCTTGGGATTGGTTAGGCTATGAAAGATCCATCGTAGCCCAGAAAAAGGACGCATTTCTAGACCTGATTTGAAGGATCCATTTAAATGGGACAGCCTCGTCGTACTGCTGTGATGTATTCAGTCTTTCAATGTAGCTGAAGAAGGGTGCAGCCCCTGAACTGGGATACGGTCAATGATATGTTGCCCATTATGGTTGCATGTTCATTGTCAACAGTGTGAGTTATCTGCCAGCCATTCATCAGTCCACTGTGCTTTTATGGAAGGTAAAAGAAAAAGAAATCTCCACCAATAAACTGTTGGAATAGCTTCATGTCAGGCTTTTGTACAAGTACTGTATTATCAATAAAATGTTAGAATACACAGACTCATCAAACCTGCCTTACTATTCCAAATAGGCCCCTTTTTGCAAGTAAAAGGTCAAACAAAACAGCTACCTTCAAACGAAAACCTGAAACAAAAAAAACATGCACATTAACGTCACAATTCCTGAATTTAAAATGTGCGTGACAGAGGGTAATGTGGAAAACAGGTTTATAATAGAAATCTATTCAGGTAAGGCAGCTCACATTTCTCTGAAAGACACAACATCAGCACGAGTACAGGATTTAAACACGATAACTGCATCGCCTGCCAGGGTGAGTTAGGAGAAGGGGATGAAAACACACGTATCTCTACAGGCAGCAGACTTTTTTGCTATTAACTTTAGGCTGGTGAGCTACCTTCAAATGCAATGGTCTATAAACAGCTCTACGCTTCTTTGCCGGGGGAATTGCGCATTGAAATAGAATTTCCTTTTCGTTGTTTTCTATGAAGATAATGAGGACAACATACAGCTTTTCGGTCATGTTTTCACTCAGTAATGGCGCTTGGGCTGACCATCGGACCTGAGCGCTGTAATTGCAAAAGCAGAGCAAAAACATTTCCAAACACGTGCCAAGTGTTTAACTGGATGAAAAATAATGTTCGATTCTGACCCATTTGAGACGGTGATTAGAGAGATATTAGGTTACTTCAGCATACAGCGGCTTTAGGTCCAGAACACACTGCCAAATATTTACAAATATGCAATCCTGCCACGTCTGCTGTCAGTGCTCGTCTTGTCCTCTCATAAACACTTAACTACTGGCTGTTCGATTATAAACACGTCTGAAGCATTGTTAAAACAGTTCTCCTTCATTTCATTAGCCCTCTGTGTTCGGCTAGCTTGTAAACCGAATGTCATTTCGAACCTAATGTTACACTCCTATATTATTACTCCCCTGTGGCATACGATGACATGTTGTTTTTTAGGGAGAGTTAATGCGGGAACTCGTTAAAAAATAAAAAATTGAACAGCTTCTTACAGGTGGAATTCTTTTTGCTTGTAAAAACACCTCACATCGGTCGAGCCTCGTCTGTGTTTCGTTTGTCAGCTGCACTAGAGCCCCAGCAGCATCGAACGAGGTCCAGCGATAGTCCACCAGATGTTGCTGAGGCTAATTCGCCGGGGGTTTGTCCGACTCGTGGACCCCGGCGCTGTTTTCTGGCACACAGTCCTGGCTAGGGCTGTTTGTTTTGCTGCTGTCCTCGACCCCTGGCTCTACGGCTGACACATCGTCGTTTGATCATTAGCCTTTGTGCAGACAGGTGCAAATTCTGCATCTGTGAGCCTTGTGCTAACCACCGTACTTTAGTATTTATATATTGATTACCAGTATTTAAACAGTTAACCTGCCTAATTAACTATTAAACTTGTCAAGTAATTGGTCTGTCCAAGTGATTCGTTTCACTTTGACATCATTTCAGTGTTTCTATTTTTTTTTTGTGGAATCAAGAGTTCTTAAGTTTGTTCCATTTACATCAAACATGGCTGAAAATATGGTCTAGTTATGACTGAATTTGATGTTTACAGTATAATAGTGACAGTTTATTAATCCCTCTCAGGAAACACTCTTTTTGCTTACCATATTGTGCTCTCCATGAGACACTCAGACGTGTGTGAGCAGGCTTGGGGGCCACAGCACAGGGTCAGCCAGCGTGCAGCACCCACGGAGCTGGAGGTTAGGGGCCTTTCTCAGGGGCCCATGGACATGTGACTATTCCGCTGAGGCCAAGGTTCAAACCGGCAACCGGCCAATGAAAGGCACAGAGGCTTAGCCCAAAGAGCAGCTATTTCATCTTTATGCTGGAAACGGTGAAGAGGAGTCACGCCTCCTGACCAGCGTAGTCCGAGACATAGCGCAGGCGGGGGGGCGGGGGCTTTACAGCACGAGAACCAAAAGTCGAGGCGATCCATGGGCGTTTCATATGAGCGTTTCCACAGAACCTCCGCCTGCCTCTGCGGTTGCTCCGTGACGGAGGGTAACCCCGCTCTCATCCCAGCGAACGTGCGAGAGGACGTGATTTCGTAAATGCCAAGCCAGCCAGTTGGCTAAACGTAATCATAGCGAAGCACAGCCAGTCTTTTAAGTGGGCACTTTCACAGGGCCCGTTGCTGCAAGCCAATTTCCCAAAGCTATTGATTCAGGATGTGCTGCTCGACGGGACGCCCACAACAAAGACGCCACAAAGCACTCTCCCAAGTTATAGTTTTTCAATGGCGTATGGGCTTTTCGCCTCTTGTTTGTTGTTCTTATTTTTCTAATATGTCGTTCTCAGGCTGGCTGATGACTTCCTGTACGCCTGGGTCTTCCATTCAGGCCATGCGACGACAGAGAAGCCTGGCGATTACTGCGAAGGATTTCCTCACAGCCATATTCTTTTTTTTTCTTTCCGAGGTTGACATTCCAAACCCGAAACTGCTCAGGCTGTCGACTGAACCACAAGGCCTCTTCAAAAGGGTTAACTTCAGCACTTTTTTGCCAGAAAAATAAAGCCTGTAGTAAAGGAGCAGAAGTTAATCGTTTCTGTATGACATAGTATGACATAATGGCCATAATGACAAAAAAATAAATCCTTTGTCTTTTTTGCTGCCTCTTTTTATGAAGCAGCTTAGATGAATTGTAGTGTGTTCAAACTTGTCTTGGGTTCATCAGACGATTCACAAAGCTGGGTTTTGCCGTAAACTTCCAGGAATCCTTATATGATCCCACCCCAAAGCGATATGAAAATATACTTTTTTGCTGAGCATTTAATTACTTGGATGTAATCTCAAACAAGTCTGTCCAGCTTCAAAGAGCCCCAACTCCAGTGCTCCTGTGCAGATCATCCCACTAATGGTCCTGCAGTGATATTTGGTTTAAAGTCTCAGATTTGTTGGGCCAGGCTACGTTTTACATGCTGCCGCTCAACTGCGTTAATCCAGTAATAACAATGCATGTCTATTTCTACATGGGAGACCTCTTCTAGTATCTGCCGGGGTATTTTGGTTTGGCCGTCGTGCGGGCAGGCGCTGGAAGCACATCGTCTTTTGGTGGAGCGTGCCTATCCCGGGCCGACCAGCGCAGTGAAGCGCGGGGAGGTCCTGTCCGCGGTACAGATCAAAGGCGGAATTCATGCCGCACAAGCAGAGATAAATACTGGCTTCCCCTCCATCCGCACCTCCTGAGCTGCCCGCCCGGGGTCCCAGGCCCGGCCCGTGCACAGGAAATCGCAGACCACTTCAAGGCGCTGCTGCTGCTTGTATAGGAGAGGCTAAGATGACCCCAGAGAAAAAGGTAAAGGTGAAGACTTGTGCTTGGCAGCATCTGAGTGGCACTGGACTGCGTGCGCGTGGGAGTGGAGCCGGTCAGGATATTCTTTTTTCCTTCTGAACACAAAATTATAATGTATCTGATTTTTACATTTACATGCGAGTATTCTTCCAACTTTGAGGTTTAGCTTAGCCACGCTAGCATGCATGCTAACTCCGGAAAAGCTGCAAGAGGTATTTAAGTAAATTTATCAATCACATTTTCAACCAAAAAAAAAAAGAAATCCTACCATTTTTTCCAGTTTTGGTGTGAGACGATGACATCTTTTTTTCTTCTATTTTCAGTAAAAATGTACGGAACTGCAAGGTTTATAAGGAAGTTTTGAATGGCAGCTAAGGTCGGCTGTTTTAGCTGAACGAATTCTGTACCTCTGCCAAAGTAATCAGCACTGGGTATGACTTGCAGGATTATGTCGGTGAATATACATATTCACCGGGATTGTTGTATCACATCCTGCTTATTATTTCAAATGTTATTCAAATAGTAAAAGTAGCACCTCCTTTCACCGGTGCATTTATCTTCATGAATATGCGATGGCCTCATTATCAGCACCACCTTAGCGAACCCTGCGTATGGTGTCTCCAGTCTGCTCTTTCCCATTTTATTGGCTATCGCCCAGGTTGGATGCTGCTTACTATTGGCTCACAGTCTCACACATGGTGCGTAGCCTGTCTTTCATTGGACGGGTAAAAGAACATAATAAAATGACTCTTGCTGCAGATGAGATCTTTGAGGCAAAGAGAAGGGCAGGGCTGAGACATAGCAGAACCCTGTTACCTATAGACTTGTCTACCTTCGATCATTCATTCTCCTTCCTGGAGATTGTCACTGCTAATTGAGTAAATAGCTAGTATACCAGGTTGTTGTTTGGCTAAAATGAAGTTGGAACCAAAGGGAGCCTCTGAGTCTTGCTGGGCACGGCAGATAATTTCCATGCACATAAACTCTATTGGGAAAGAGGGGGGGGGTCCACTGTGACAGCTAAACAAGGAGTTGGTGAATTTTCAGCTCAATTTGTAGCCACCCAAACAATCACAATAGCGAGCTCGAATACTCACCTGCATACGTGCTGACTCTCGCAATCATTTTTGTTTCCTGTCACTTTACTCCTCATCCAAGGGAAATCCACCAGAAGTAATAAGCTTCTCCAGACTGTTTTGGATACTTGTTTTAATCTCTCTGTCTCTGCAGAATGTCTTGAGAATGGGTTTCAATGAGCAACAGCGTTTGGCGACGGACTCTCCCTGCTCTGTGTGGGAGCCATGACTCACCCTTGCGTCGCTCATAACGCAGAACTGATTCTAAATTCATGTTTGGATGTAAATCGCAAAGCAAAAGCCAAAAGCAATTGTGCAAGATAGGTGGCCTCGATGGGCAGACATAGGGGAGATCTGGGAAGCAGGAATCGACAATGCTGACTACTGGTTCCCTGTAATAAACCCAGGGCTGGTTAACTGGGAAAGCAACTCATTTGAAGTCCTGGGAATAATGTGAAGGACCAATGATGAATCACTTTCTGGGACAGGATGGCATATAATTAAAAAGCTTGTCAGCCACTAAAGTGCAGTATATCTACACGAAACAATGAAGATGCTGTTGGCCAAGAACAATGACATGCAAGAGAAAGGCTGCAAGAAACGATTGAGTGTCTTTGACAGGTTATTGAAGGATTTCCAGAATTAAACCTTTTAAATCAAACATCACTGTCATGAAGTAGGAATAGGTGAGGACTGGAATATGTATCTTACGCTTTGGAGCAGGTAAAGCATAACTGGGCAGATATGTCATTGTATAAATACCCAAACCACACCGTGGTGTGGTCCATGTTATACACGAGACTTTTTATTCTGCACCACGGTGACATCATACCCATAAAGCAAGCGATCCGTGAATGTGTTCAGTGCTTATGCTGTATGCACTACCCACTTTGACCACCAGCAGGAGCATTTCACACCAGGCCTTAAAATTCTCACTCTGTCAGGACAAAAATCCAGAGTTGTTGACTTGTTACCTTCAAAAAGGACTGGAAAACAAGGGTATTATTAAAATCTCTTGGTGCTTGCATATTTGCTAAGGAAAAACTGGGACCCTTAGCTATAAATTTTCAGTGAGGATACCTCTAGGATGTTGTAGCAGGCCTTTGGAGGGGGAGGTCTCATCTGTGCTATAAAACATCTTTCAGAGCGAAACAAATGAGGTATGGAGACCACAACATGACTTCCTAGACTCCTGAAGGTCCTCCTGAGGGCTTAGGTCTTTCCCCTTCTATGGCTGAAACCCATAAATGAAGGTTCATACTTCTCTTTCCACTTGGGGAGTGACTGGGCAGAGCTGTGGGTGATGTTAAACACCACGCCAAATTTATCACAAAATGACTGACAACCAAAATGACCACTCACCCCTCCTCTGACAGTTGGCTTCATGTTGTGCTTGAACAGTGATGTCTAAGAGTCAATCCTTGCATGTACTGTATCTGGTCCTTGATTTAAGCTGATTCTGGTCCACTCCATCCATTCACTCTGTGTTGGGCTCAAGCCAACAGGACACTGCAAATGGAACAAGAGCCACTACAGTCATTTTGTTGTCCCAAATCTACCAATCCACAGTGGGCCCCACATAACCTCTACCAATCCAAACAATGCTTTCCTAGCTGTAATGTTTATGGCCCACCCCTGTCCATTTCCCCCATGATAGTAAAGTCTACAATTAGTCATTAACTTAAAATAAGGGGGTAGGTACTAGAGGTACTTGATGGACAGGTGTTTTCACACAAAGTGCTCTGCATAAACAGTGCCAGTGCATTAATCGTTCAGGCCAGTGGAAAGGTCAGTGTGAAGCACATAAATGCCAGTCACGGCAGTAATTAAAATATCCAAACACAGAGAAAAGCTAAAAACTGCAACATATGTGCATTCTAATAATATGCTTAAAAATATATATTTAAAAAACACCTGCATTCAGGGCTACGTCAGTTACGTAGATATCTGATTTGTACAAGTCAACTTTTCTCTATATTCCTCTGCCATCCGTTCATACTTCATGTCTCACCGCAGTAAAATCCCATATATACTTTCTCAGGACCCTGCTGTGCTGAAACAGAGTTTTACTGAAGATTATCCTCACGTTTTCAGGTGAAACCAAGAAGTCCGCCAGCTTGGGGGGGTGCGATAGCTAACATTTGTTAGGTCCATCTACTAAAACACACACATAAAAGTAATATATTGTATTCCTAGGCATTTTTATGACCTAAGATGGATGTCTCCAGAAATGCCTGGCAGACATCAACATATCTGCAGGTGTAAAAACATGAATGGAATACGCTGAAGTTGGTAACACATGTGACCGAAGCGTGTCAAAAATTAGAGTGTGTCTAAAGGCATTAATTACTCTTTCATAGACAATCCTAGCCCCTAAAGCTCATGAAATACCTGGATGGAACTCAATAATTAGATAACCTGAAAGTTGCATCAGCATTGTTTTTTATTGTAGGTATTGGTTAAGAATTTCCCTCTGGGATTAATAAAGTGTGTCTGTCTGTTTATCTATCTATGGTAAAACCAGTCGTACCATTGGTTGGCAGATAATTTTTCATTATTGTTATATACTTGACGCCTCTGCTGTGAAAAATGAGAGGAACATTAGTGCAATTTTTTTTAATGGAAAGGGAGGATCTTCAAGGGACAGCTGTACATTGGGTGGAGGCAATGGAACGAGAACCTGAACCATAGCAGATGAAAATCAGGTAGCGTGGTCCTGCATAGATTACCCCGTGCTCCAGTTCAAGTTGGCGTCTAGCAGCCGACAGCCACTGTGATTCCGTGCCATTAACTGAAAGTGCATATTGCACGGGGAAGTGCAGCTAGCTAGACTGCATGGAATTTGTATTTAAATTAGCCAAACCAACATAATGTGCACAACAGCTGCCTGGGCAAAAAAAAAAAAACATAATAATTAAATTGGTAAAAATAAAACAAGTATAACTAATCTGCAAAAACAACATAGTCGCATTGTTTGAGAAAGTGTGTCACAACCCGAAAGACACCATGATGATTCTTAGACATGGTATTTACGACGACATGGTAAATGACTTCGTTAGTCATTTAGCCTTGGCTCCCACAGCTGATAATTTCCAGTAACTCCAACATGTGGACCCTTGCCTTACACACCCAGGCAACACTGACACCATCGGACAACCATCATGATTTGGACGGGGCTCATTTAGCCGTTGCCTTCTCCTTCATCTTCCCTATCTGCTGGATTGCTGTCCATTTCAGGTACACGGCTTAGCTTTAGCTTGTTAGCCACGTTACTAAAAGCCCAACGTTTTAATGCGGCCACTCATCAATCGAATCTCATGTGGCACCCTAGGCAAGCTTCACCGTCAGCGCCCCCTATCTGAAAGAAAGTGAAACTGGCCTATTAAGTTGCGGCACCTCAGAAGATAGTGGCCTAGGTGGGCGCCGATGTCACATAACGGCTTAACCGTCACTGCCATGCAATGTTTTGTATGTTAAGACATTAATAGGTTATTTATGATTATTCCGGGTTAGTACTCATGCATTAAAAAATAAAATCACAAAGTCAGGAAAAGAGAAATGCTGCATGGCTCAACCATATGCTATTCCTTGACATATAATAACCGCAGTTGATTCTTGTTTCCAGCATAAGATCATTCTTCCTTTCTCAGCCTTTCAATCAATGGCTGCAAAAAAATGCCAAGTCGCGTATAATTTTCCGTCTATGGCCTTTACGCCATGTGAAAACTGGATGTAGCTGTCAGACACATTATTTTGCATATTTGTTTTTAATGATTTTAGCTCAGTAGACTTTCTTAGTCCACAGTCTTTCAGAAACCAACACATATATTATCTTCACTTGGATCCATCTACAAGCGAGCTTGATGGGCCGAATGGCCTCCTCTTGTTTGTATAGTTCTTATGTTCTTACAAAACTGGATGCTCTCATCTGATTGTACCGTCAGATCAATATTTCACTTTTTGGACTAGTGCGTTTTCTGTTCTGACCCAGAATATAAACTGGTTTATCTGTAAAGCATGATGAGGTTATGGTCTCACTGGCACCTCCAACATCCACCCAGGGCGCCTGTAGCCGGCAGTCTATTGTAATGTTCAGCAACTGTGAATATTGTTTAATTATGTGGTGAGTAGTAAAGTTGTGATGATGCTACAAGCTCTCTGATGTACTCCTTATCAAAAGGCCACCTATACCACATGAGCTGCGTGGCTCCACACCAGGATGAGATTGCAGAGCATGGGAAAGTTTGTTTCTGTCACATCTCAGTACTCGCCAGGTCAACCAGTGGCGACATTTGTTGATATAAAGTGCTTCGGCCAATTGGCTTGCAGCTCGGCCCTGCGGAGAGCTGCCCACAAATATCTTAACAGTCCCTCCGGCCAACCAGAAAGGCAGGTGAAATTTATGAGCATCTGTCAGGAAGTCCTGAAGGCACAGGCATGGGTCAGCAAGTTGGAAACATCTCTGTCCCTCTGCCGATCCGCAGCAAGCCAAGAATGGAGCGTAGACTAAATAAAATCTGCGTTCGTGGAAGTCCCGAAGCGAAACAGCAAAGAGTGAGGATCCGGGAGCAGGTTTGCGGATACGAGCGCGAATGGCAGTAACACTCTGGCAGGTCCAAGAACAACAGAGAAGGCAGAAGGGAAAAAAGGAGGGAAAGAGGCCATCGGAGTGTGGAGGAGGAGATCCCAGTGAGGGGCAGCGATTTGCCGGTTACAGGCCTCCTGTGCTGCGGACTTTCACAACGGACAGGCTTGGGGCAGCCTTTAAGGTCTGTCCCCGAATGGCTGCGGTTGTTAGCGGCCGAGCTTGAGAAGAGGGGACTTGTTTAATCGGGGATCGGTCCATGGCCACCCCCCACCCCCCACCCAAGGGGGAAACGGCCACGGTGACATCATCTCACAGTTCATTGCAGCTCCTTTGCACCTCATTGTGATCATCTGTGATGGGCCCACCCCGTCGTTAACACCTCTGCACATGCACATGGCGGGGGGGGGGGCATGCTGAAGGACCAGCGGTCACATAGTCAGACACGTGTGTACGTGTGTGTGTGTACAGATTATGTCTATATTTCATTTTTGGGACCAAATGTTGTTTGATACGGTGGGGACATTCAACTGATTTTGGTAACAGTTTACATGATAATAACATTGCATAGTTGTATAATGTTTGCCATTAATCTATATTAAAGCTGTTAAGGTACATTGGGATTTTAAGGTATAGTTACATGCTGCCTATAAACAATATATGAATGCATTATAATTGTATTATAAAGTGCACTTTATCTAGCATAAAGCTGATTATTTTCAATTGTTGTCCAAGCAACAAGAGGAGGCAAGACTAAGACATCTGATTGTTTCTTTCTGACTCTTCTAGTTGATTGAACCCACCTCCTCTACATTGTCATCTCTCTGAACCAATGATTTTTCCTTCTTTCCTCTGAACATTTTTGTGTAAGTAAAACTCCCATAAGCAAAGTGGAAGTATTTACAAGACATGGAGGAACACCAGCAAGATGTCTGAATAAGGAGGAACAGGTGACTGACTCACTGGCCATGAATGAATGTGAAGGAAACCAGATAAATCATAACAGGCTCCAGGCTCAAGGCACAGGTGGTCAGAAGGTATACGCTACAGGTAGAGTTGACTTTGACGCAGGTCATGTGACATGATGTAATGGCAGAGGGTGGCATCCCAACCATTTATGCAGACTGACATTTGGACACACCAGCCACGCACAGATCCTCTACACGGTGACTTCATGCTCATCCTTGTACCCTACAGTCTGACGCCTGCTTTACGCAGGGGGGGGGTGACTGACACGACTTTCTGAGTTGCTCCATGTGCTTGACATGACTTTTTCAACGCGTGTGTTTGTTTTCTTACACTTTTTTCCCCTGGCACTCGATCGTCCTGCCTGCCCATTGGCGGGCGGGGGGGGG
>JABFDZ020000084.1:3557034-3583184 GCA_019775955.2 Pollimyrus isidori
CCCCATGCAAACCAACACTGCTTGCACCCCCTCCTTCACTCCCAACCCCCACCCTGTCTGTAATTACCACACTGGCTGAGGCCGGGTCTGTCCAGAAGCCACTGCAGGTTTGATTTGTTTTGGCTTGGCTGCTCGCTGACATGCCTGGGAAGGGCAAGGAACGGAAATGGGTGGGCCAGCCTCTCGCGGCTCCCCTTGAGCAGGCCAGGGAGAAGGCAGTGAGTGTGCAGCACTTTTTTTTTCTTCACTTAGCGTGGTTTTCGATGGAGCAAGGCCCAGCTGTTTTTAATAAATGTACTCATGGTCACCACCGAATCTCTTCGGCCTTGCCTGGGGACCGGTCCTCCATTGTGACTGCCTTTGACAGACCCGCAGGTGATGAGGGCTTCAGGTCGACGTTTTCTCCACACCTTCGTCTTTCCGTTGCTTGATTTAGTCACCCACCAGGGAAGCCAGAACCCTCTAGCTGCACTGAGAGTGACTTTGCAACAGTGGGCTGTATATATCAAAACCCAGCTGTCTCCAAGGTTACATATAGAGTGGACTGAACTTTAACTGGAGGGAATGCAGGGTTGGGAGAACTGCATTATCCAGGAAAGTAGCAGATGTTCAAATTAGAGGAAAGACATGTATTTTTGAAAATATACAGTGATTTAGAAATTATTACATTTCAGCAGAAAGAGATCCCACACTCCTTAACAAAAGATACCCCCAGATCCTTAGCAGACGTTACTACAAGCAGTTCAGGTTATATATCTATAAGACAGGGAGAAGAAGTGGAAATTCCCTGGCAGGGTGTAGTCAAGTGACCAGATGGATCTATCTTCCAACTGCTTGACAGAGGCAGCTGTCTAGGGCGCCATCTAGTGAAGGGGGTGATTTTGCTTTGAGCTGGAGGCTGCTCCAGCCCATTTGCTTTTCCCTTTCTGCTTCTCCATTAAAGCTTAAAATACAATCTTTTGTGTTCATTCTTTCTTCTCCAGTTTAATAAACCTCAAAACCCAAATAAAAGCCCCATTCCATCCTCCCATCCTTGTGTGACATGGATACCTTTGCCTTCCCGACCGGAGGCAGGCTTGCACTACTGTCCAATACAACGGCTTGAGATTAGGCCCAGCATCTTAAACCCCGACACTTCACTAGTCCTGGGCCATCTACTGTTGATAGACTTATTTACAGACAAGGTACAGTGGGATAAGGAGCTTCTGGAAAGTAACAGACTGTGCAGTCTCTACATCTTTGACAAAAGCCCATGGTTCCTGCCATGTTAACATTTACCGCATAGCGCCTTGCTGAGTTGTTTTGTACCATTCCAGTCAGCGTCAAACCCACTAGGGGGGAGAGGGTCTGGAACATCTCCACCCCTCCACAAGCGGCAGCCAAGGACCTGATACCTCACCGGCCTGCACCTATGGTTTCAGTTCGCTCTATTCAGCACATGTGGTGCCACAGAAGCACACGGTCACCCGACCGGCGACCTGTTGTGTTTACCAAACCACCCCCACCAGATCTGCATTACATTTCAAAGCTTCTGATGGAAAAGTAATGAATGTGGCCAGGAGTCTACCAGAGGAATGTATGTATACCATGAAAACAGGACGTGGATTTTAATTTAATACACAAAAAATGCTAACATTGCTGTTAGTACTTACTTTTTTGTTTGATGAACGTCTTATTTCAGCCTGTTTTCATTCAGTCCACTACTTGGAGGTCAGTGGCTTCAGAGAAGCTTCCCCTTAGAATTCTCTGGATGAACTTTTACTATTAAACCGACTGCAAGTGACTGGGTTTAGGAGGGACCTTTGTGAGAGGATGAATACTGGTGTTTCATGCCATGTCACAGAGTTGGCTCTTGAAGGCTGTTCAGAATCAGCAACGGCATGGGGTACAGCCAGTTGACTCCCAGTATCGGAGTCTTCTTGCCATGAAGACCACCAGTGAGCCTCTGGGCAAAGGCACGATCCTCGCAATGGCAGGCTGGATCCCCGGGGGCGGTGCCAGGACACAGCTGCCAAGCCCGCCGGCTGAGGTCATAGCGGAGCTCGGCCGGTAATGTCTGTCAGGGGCTATGTTTATGGGTTTGAGAGCTGCTGGGTCCCCATTGGCTTGCAGTCGGCACGATGTCAACGTTGGACACAACATAGAGTCTGTTTTCGCCTCTGCCACCGTGCCTCTGGAGTGCGCCGTCACCATTCCACATCCGTCTAGCCTGTTCCTCCGTGACATCTGTTGGTTGCAGGTTTTCAGTCTTGTTTTTGAGTTAACAACATAGCACTCAAAAATATGTCAAAACGCGACTGAAATTTACAGTTTAATTCCTCACTCTTGCTATTTCTTTTTATTCTCACACAGATTGTGTCACCTTTACATGAAGGATTATAAACACTGACGCAATATTTCTTTGCGACTGCATGCAAAATTTGCCAGTGCTGAAGCAATACACTGGTGTACAGAAATCCACTAGTGTAGCTTCTCAGTAATAATCTTACCATCAACATCAGAAATGATTTGAAATGAAAATAAAGGGTGTTAAAAATAACAGCTTTTATATTTTGCATGTTTAGTCTCCCTCGACTGAACGAAGGGGGCTCATTACCCATTTGTTTTAAATTGGCTTAATCCACACCTCAAGCTCAAAATTCACAACTGCTAATGATTGGCAAAACACACAATAGTATAAAGGAATGTGGAGACCTTTTAGATCCTCATATCTCCTCCCCCAGTTCCTCCATCATAATGCTGAGCAGTCATGTGGTCACTCTGCCCCTTACAACGACTGAGTCATCGTTAAGGTTCCATAATCCCTGCTTCATTATCCCATAATCAACATGTGGAATAATAGGATTTGGGTGGTTAAATAGACCACACATAGGATAAGCCCGTATTGCCCGCATTAAATCTGACAGAAATAATCTGCGTATATTTAGGCCGTAAAAGCGATTACTGAATAGAGTGACATGGATTTGATGGGAACGTCAATGTCCTTTGGCACTGAGGTCTCACTGAACCGCATACAGTTTGTTACCCTCAGTCGACGATTTCACGGCGGGTGAGTTGATTAGAGGCCGCGTATGTTCCAGCTGCTTGTACCCCATAATGCCTCTGTACATTTCTCGCACAGCTGTCTCACGTGCAGATATGTGCATACGTGGACTTGACATGTTCAGTAGTAATGGCAGGGGGGGAGTGGGTTGGAAAATATATCCATTTGTGTTAACAATAGATCCACACACCAGCATTTACAGCTGGTGTTGATTATGTGGGTAACATTTTTTGGGCACAATAGGGGACAGACAAACCCTGGGAAGTTCACTAAGTTTCTAATCGCTCGGGTAATGGACGTAGACATGGCCTGGCTCAGAGAAGCAAGCTGTGGTGTTTCTGCCTCCTACAAAGACCTCAAATCATTATATTTGTGTATTTATATTCAGGGCAAACACTTTAACTCTTGACCACATCTGCACAGAAATGTTTTTCTGCAGTTTGAAGGACAACGACTATACTCAGGTTCCTCTGGAATTGGAACCAATCAACCTGAGGTGAAAACCTGAACTCCTGGTCTTCAAAGTCTGACCTGACGTTCTCCCTGTTTCTGTGGTAATCTCAATCAGAAAACAAATTGCATTAAGAAAGAGAAGCCCTCCATCATTCAGTTCTTTCCTGTTCGAGGCTAGCAACGGTTGCTATGTTCAAGGTGTTTACGCCACATTAGCGCCCTCTCCCCATGCGAGGATGGGGGCAGGGGGTGGCGTTCCCTGCACCGGGGTGCCATATCATAAGAAAACATTTCCCAGGGGCAGACAGGGAGGGCCCATTAGCCTGGTTCCCACGGATAACGGTCCCAATGGGCAGCGCTTCCTCCGTCTCGCTCCATTGTGGGAAACCTGTCGTTGATGTCATGTGTCGTCATGTCACATGACCTCATTGCTGTGAGTCACAATGGAAATGACTGGGAGAACTTCGGGTCAGCAGCTTATATTCATTGGCTGAAAACTGTTGAATTTGCATGTGTGTCATTGTGTTTATTTTACTGAATATCAATATCAGATTTTAGTCTACATATTCAGAGCCTGACAGTTTATTTTTTTATATCCTCAATGTTACCTTTGTCATTATACAATTGGTCATTCACTTGCAATCCATCATAAAACAGTATACAAAGACTATTTTATTAAAATTTTAATCGTGAGCAGTTGTTCAGATATATTTATTTTACTTCACACTGCCTTGTGTCCTATTCTGCTTGGGATAATCTCCAATCTCCCCCCTTTCTGCCTGAAAGTAGCTGGTAAAATGACTTAAAACTTTATGTAACTGGATGGAAATGACTTAAAACTTTATGTAAATAACAGGTGTTAGCAGATTCAAATCCCAGGTTAACGAAGTGAGTTATGCTGAGTCCTGATTTGTCCTGTTTAAATATAGAGCGCTCCCACATGAGCTCGGTCGTTGCGCCAACGCCGTCCTTCAAATCATAGGAATTAAGTAAAACTAGAACAGACTAGAACAGCAGTGACATGTACGCAGACTAATTGTTCGCTGTACATTAATATCAAAGATGTTCGTGGTGTAGCCATATAACCTGGACAGACTGTTAGCTCCAGTATTATATAATCAGCCCAGTAGGGCTAGACTGTTTACTTCCACTCCAAGTATCGGAGTCTTCTTGCCAAGTACACAGCTTACATTAATGCCCAAATGGACTTTTTATGCAACAACATATAATTAGTCACCGCCATAAAATGAGCAACAAGTGGCCAGATATTAAACACTGGTTACTGCAAACATGTCCCAAAGCTGATTAAACTGCGTTGAGCAACGGCTCCAATTTTATAGCATCAATAGGGTCATCGGCGTGTTAATTAGCTCATTGCTGCGCTGCCCTATTATTTAGTCATTTAGCATTATCGTTATCCATTACGTCAGCAGCATTTTTCGCTGGCTGTACTCTACTTCAGCCCTAAATAAAAGTTCTTGGTACCTTCTAGCACCTGATTTGCTCTTTGTGGGCCTGTCCAGTTATAACACGAGAAAACAACCCTGAGTGAATCAGCCTAGACTCTCTGCATCACCCCCTACTGGTTGTAATTGGAGAAACAACGGCCACAGCGAGGCTCCACAGCTGTTGTCCTGGCATTAGGTTATGTTTCCGAAAAATTAGTACATTTCCAGGCCATACATGTTTATATTATTATTATTATTATTATTATTATTATTATTATTATTATTATATGCAACCTTTCTTCATGACCCATTTTATGAGGGTTTGTTAAAGTATTTAACATCACTTGACCTCGACGTGAAGCTCATATTAGCGAGCCACTTATCTTTTAAGACGGCCCCGCCGAAGTAAACGGTGAAAGTGCTCCTTACTGTTTCCTCAGCCGTGAAGTTTTTATGGCCAGCTGAATGAAAAACCTTCTTAAAACCTTCAGATTTATTAAGTTTGCGCGCCCTTTCTATTACACTACCTTCCCGCTGCTATAAGCAACTGGAGGTTCGTCTAACCGTTTTAAAAAGATACTGAAATAATAGGTCTCCAGTTGACTTTGGCAAATATTATCAGTGTAACTTTATTTCACATGGATATTTATGCTAGCTTAATTATACATATATTTTGGGAAATTCTTGACAGGAAAAAAATTACTTGTGTTCATCGAAACACGTACTATTTATATAATTGTTTAAACCTTTATTGTTATTTTTATCATTTTATTTTTTTTTATTGTTCTTTTACCTATATATACAGTGGTACAGTACCTCGGTTCTTGAACGTATTCCGTTCCGGACACCGGTTCGAATCCTAAAAAGTTCGAGCTCTGATCGAATTTTTCCCATAAGAAATAATGGAAAACAAATTAATTGGTTCCTGGGATCTCTATCTGGGATCTCTGGTTGTTGTCACTGGTCCTCCGTATTAGTCCACATTTCAGTTTGTTTCCCCAGTCAGGTAACTGCGTGCTTTCCACTTCCTTACAGCACTGGCTTAAAGCAATGCATTCTGATCCTGACACAATGCATAATGGTTAGATGCATTGCGACCTCTCACCCAGCTGCACAAACTGGAACTGCCTCCGTGACAACACACCTTTGCCCTTATTGGCTGAAGAGTTTAGTTACACGCATGACGTTTGCATCCCAGGCAATTCCAATGCGTAATCTGCTATTTCTCCCGAATATCATGCAAAGCAGTGAGAACTGGTTTTCAGTTAATTTACCTGGTAAAATAAAGTTTAAATAAATGACAAATGCTCTAATCATACACGTAAGTTAGTGGTTTGTTTATTTTTAGTTACTGTAATGTTGCTCTGCTCGTTCCGGTCTGTGATGAAGGCATTCAAGTTGCAAGAGTTGCATTGTAGTATGACTCATTTCTTGGTGCGTACAATTTATATTAGATCAGCGTTCATGGTTCGGATTCTGATATTCAGATCGAATTCTAGGTCAAACTAGTTTGTTCAACTTTCAAGACTTTCGAGTTGAAGTGAGTTTGAGAACCGAGGTACCACTGCATATATTTACGTGTTTGTTTGAATATGCTGCCATATGTTATACAATTCAGTTTTGACAAACTAAAGGCTTTATTGGACCATGTGCATGTCACGTAAATGAACTATAAACTATGAACCAACACATATAATATGATCTATATGACTGGACAGCTATCGCTGTCTAGCATTTTTGGAAAGACACATTGGAAGATCTTTGACTCTGCAACGATGAATTTTTTCCTCTGTAAATTTAGGAAAAAGTGTCACTGTCACCTACCGTCATCAATGGTCTGAACAAGTGACATATGGCACATTCAGCTGGAAATGCTTAAACAGGAATTATTGCAAATGTACTCAATTATACTTCTTTATAATAAAAGGCATACAACAATTATGTGGGCCTAGAACCCTAGACACTAGCAATAATTCTCTTATTATTCAAGCTGGTTCAATTTGTTTTCTTTCTCCAGCCATGCCTCTGAAGGTCAGCCTTCCCTCCAGCAAAACCAGTGGCCCCACCTTCATAATGGCAGACCCAGCCGTCGAAAACAGGCAGCCAAACATTACGGAGCTGACTTATCGTTCGGGTCCCTGGTTCCATTCTGGAGCCGCCATTAGCACAAGGTCTTCAAAGTAGTTGTACAACCTCAAAACATCTGTTAGACGTGTATTTAATAGTCAGTAAGCGGAATCAGATTTCCCCGTAGTCCCCCTTGTTTTGGTTATTGTCCTATTTCTCCACGCTCCATGGAATCACGCTCTCTTTGAACCTCACGAGACACGCTGAATTCATGGCGTATCTGTAAATAGTTTCGAAAACGCTTGACACAAACATCCAAAAGGGATCGTTTCTTGATGAGTGTCTATTCGCAGGGAACAATACACGGCGGCGAGTCTTTCCTGTTGACTTGCTTCATATTTCTGATGTATGGGGCTACATTATGGAGCGTAGTGGCCTCATTCTTATGACCGGATCCCCGTTCACCTCATACACCCTCCAAGGATTTCATTTACTTGGGGATCATTACTGTTATATTGGGTCATTGAAGCATATTAGCAGACGTCATAGATCATACATACCTGTCTAGTACTGAGTGTACGATAAACACTATAATGAGCTAAAGCATCATGGTAGAATACCCCCCCTCCCCCGATCACTACATGAACAGTACCCCAGAAAGCACTTTCTAATGGACATTATTGGTCTGATGGGAGATAGTGGAACTGTTCGGTAGTGCATTAGAGGATTACGATTTACACTGGCGGACCAAATGAATTGAACTCTTCCATAAATAAACAGAGTGCTTGGCAGAGATGTGCTCAGTATGGTACATTAAATTCCAAGGGGGTGGGGGTGAGATGTGGGGGGCTAAGTTATTTATATACACTTTACGTGATGGGGTATTTTTCATCATGGAAACACATTTCGTGGCCCATCAGCCACACAGACAGGGTACAGAACAAGGTAGCACGTGGCCAGCGGCTGCTTTGCTCCTACTTTGGCCCCCACTATATATCAGAAGTCCCCCCCCCCACACACACACACACAGACACAGACACACACATACATCCAACATCATTAATTAAGACCTGCCTGCTGGTTTCTATTGCAAAAAGACAAACAACGAATGTGGCCTCGCATAATTAATATTGATATTTTTATATACACAGAGCATAAAAGTTTCCATTATTTTATGTGCACTGTGCCTCAGCACGAAATCTGAAAACAGGACCTCCTCTTGGCCTCCTGCAGACTGAAGTATAGACTAGCTGGCCATAGTGAACTGCGAAACTAAAGACACTTCCCCCCCGTTCTGTAATTCACTATTTGTTTCTCTTTGTTCTCTTCTGTTCAATTTTGTTAACGTTATTTCAGGTAATCGCATTCTATTTGGCAACGAATACGCCCTGAAGTTTACTTCGGCATTCAGTCTTGATGTTTCCAGCCCACATCCATAATTGCGTTTGCCAAAAGATAGAATCTCGGCCTTATCGTCCATTGTTTATAAACTCATATTTCTCTGTTTCCATTTCGATTTATTATGCGGGGAAATTAAATGCCTTGACTTCAAACAAACAAGGGCAGCGATCTGTTTCTGGCCTTGGGACGAGACATGAGAAAACACGGCGTGTCCATCGCAGACAGTTCAGTCTTCTGCCTGGTTGACAGTGTGGCTCAATGTTTCCTAACGAAATCGTTCAAAGCCTGAGTTTTATAGTGACCTGGGGCTTACAGGAGACATATTCACACTCACTGGCTAATGTACAGAAGGCTCTTTAAGCTGAAAGGGGTGACATCATTCTGCTCTGAGCTGGCTGTCGACGGCAGGATCTCCGCCCTTGTATCGCGCAGCGAGTGTGGCGGGATGGAGCACGACTCTCACCTGCTTGCATGAGGGCTCTCTCATCAAAGAATCTCTTTCAGGGTGATTCCTTAAAATCATCCCCGGCTGAGGGCTGTCAACACACAGACGGTAGTGTCCAGCTCATCAGACTCCTACATGGGCAGACTGGAAGCATAAAACTGGAATTTACTCTCAAACAGCCATAATTTCATATTTTGCTACCAATTTCGGGGGAGCGTACCCTTAGTACACTTCCCCCACTCCCCCCAATAAGAAACAAAATGATTTGTTCACACCTCATTGTTTTGTCGTGGTGGTGTAGTTTCATATGAAATTTACTTGTGAAGTTCAACCAGCAAATTCTTTGCGTGCTCAGTGCTTATTTAGCATTTCCTGTTGTTTGGTGGGAAAGCGCCACAATGAAGAGCCCAGGAACTGTAATAGTTCAGCCCAGGAACACCTTGAGGATGCCCTTGGCCTTCGTCTGGGTGCTGGACACGGCGTGTTTCTTCTCAGCTTTACGGACTGCCGTGCAAATGTGATGCTAACACTAATTTGTTCCTAGATCGTTCATTCAGGATCCAAATGATACTGTTCTCATGACCCAATACTATGGTAGTGTCTTGGAAGTGTCCTTGAGCTGCAAATTTAGGAAACACTGAAAAATTCGAACTTGTATCCCGGGCGTGTGGCTACAGCCCTACCCATCAGGTGACCAGCAATTCAGTCCCACTTTCGGAGTTTGTGTTTCCTGAATTTGCATAGCTTTTTCAGAATTTGTATGTGTTCTATGAATTTTGTAGCTTGTTGAAACTTATGGGCCGCCGTAATATACAGCTATCAAAAAGTTACCGTTGAAAATATCTCAATGCTTTAGGTTCTTCAAGCACGTAAGCACCCCTTTATAGCATTTGACTTCTAAAACCCTTGTCCGATCCTCAAGAATGTTTCTGCGACATCAATTACGATTGTGTGATGGGTGGGATCATTTATCGGGGCTGAATATCGTCATTTCCAGTTGTCTGGAGAATTAAGAATGTGCAATGGCCTGATAAACTTCAAACGTGACATGGACGTCTTGGGGCAGCTGGAGAGCCTGCCTGTCTCTTCGGAATAAGGGGGAGTGCGATTTGGAGTGCTGTTTGGAAGGGGACGGCATTCCTGATAAGATGTCTTTGTGATAACGGCCAAACTGAGATGGGGATGTTTGTTGTCATTTGCAGCTTGAAAGGAAACAGTGGAAGGGACAATCCTCACATAATCTCTCTGTCCACGTAAATATTTATTATGGTAAATTTGCAGAATCATTTGGCTAAATTACTGAATCTTTCCCAAGTTTTCCCAACTGCCTGACAGACAATAGCATGTTTAAACAGCAATCCCCCAGATTTCAAGATCGTAGCTTTACAATTACAATTAGCCAATTACAGTACTCCATCTTTAAAGATCCGGTCTTGTTTTTTTCTTATTTATTATTGTGGGACATATAGCAGTAAGGCACCAGCTTGTTTGAAACACCTGAAACGTGAAATCAAAAGTAGTGTGTCAAGATAAAGTAAGAGAAGTGCTTGTGCCAGAGAGGGATTTCCTTTGTAGAGACAGGATAAAATACCGTGAATGGTCTGTGAACAGCACCTGGGACTTCTGCTGTCTGACAGTGTGACTAACCATGTGTCTCTCCCAAATGTGATCTCCCCCCCTCTCATGATAAGACTTAATCAAATGATGTAAGATCCAGAAAATACTTGGTGATCAACCAGAAGACCTTCAAAGTACAAAGCAAAAAGATAACCCTCCTGGTGGCAGTGCTATTAATATTCTTTTAAATATGTTTCTCCTTGAAGCGAGACTCAAATGCTGGATTGCTGGATGGGAAGTGTATTAGCCAGGGTTATGGGTTCGAATCCTTCCTGTAACTCTGTATCTCTCCCTTTGTTTGTGGGGGATCATACTCACGCTCTGATTTCCTAATGTCTTTCCTCTCATTGTCCTGCATCTAGCAGAGATCCTCTTAAATTATAAACACTGCTGAAAAGTTCTGCACACAAACAGAATTAAGAGTCTCAATGGGCTTTATTGTCCACATCCAAAAAGCATCATATTGAGTTGGGTCAGCTCTCGTTTTTTCCACAAATGAACAAATTCCAAAAAAAATTCAAAATGAAGCAATACCCTATTGGGAATCCCACCTGTTTTCCTCAATTTGTTATTGTTGGGTCAGTATTTCCACACATGTTTGTATTTTGTCTGGCCCCAGTCAACAAGGTGAGTGTTAATCACTGACCAGAGCTGAACGCGGCAATGTTTTTTCCCTCTGTGATTTTTGCCTCCTACCTTGGCTGCCTGAGGCATTAGCTGGCTTGCTGTTGTATGGAAACCAGAGGACGTCTGTCTCATGTCATTGGTTGCAACCAACACCAGTCTGATGCCCTTCATCTTCACCCAGGGCTCCCTCAGTACATGGGCCTACCTTCATCCATTCTGTCAGTACATGGGCCTACCTTCATCCATTCTGTCAGTACATGGGCCTACCTTCATACATTCTGTCAGTACATGGGCCTACCTTCATCCATTCTGTCAGTACATGGGCCTACATTCATCCATTCTGTCAGTACATGGGCCTACCTTCATCCATTCTGTTAGGACATGGGTCTAACTTCATACATTCTGTCAGTACATCATACATTCTGACAATTTGCTGGCTAATATCAGGATCAGGGGCTCCATGTATCATGCAGACTTGTTTTTCATGTTGCTCAATGTACTGCGCAGACAAAACGCAGTGGTTGAGCTGCACCCCTCTTTAAGGTAATATGTTTGGGAGGAGGGGAATAGTACAGAGGGGCACTATATGCCCCTTTTGTTACCTTGGTGGTTACAAGCAACTACATTTTAATAGGAAGGTGCCTGGTATAATTCTACAGAAGACAAACAGTCTCAGGAATAAGTAGAGGTGGAAAGTTCAGATACAGAAAGTACAAATCTGGACCAAGATTTTGTTTCACCAAACAAGTTAGTATAAAGAAGTAACAGCCACAAAGTACTTAACTCATTGGTTGAAACAAAATCTTGGTCTGCATTTGTACTTTATGAAGCTGCACTTTCCACCTCTGATAAACTCACAGGGTCCTGTTCAGTGCTATTCATTTCTGGATTATTATTCGATAAACAAGATTGTTATAATCAAGTAGCACATAGCTTAGCATCACATTTACCTCTTACCAAATGAATTTATTTATAATAATATTAATTACATGGGTTTTATGGCCAAATTCCTGGCATAAAATAATAACAAAATAATATTAAAACAATAGATGCTTTCACACCCGAAGTTCAGGCTCATTTTTCTTGGTTTGGTGTTCATGGGTTGGTTCGAGCATCACTTTTTTAGTTCCTGGCCACTTAGTGTGTTACTTTCACACTGTACAACAGGAACTGTGACCTTTATGCTAAATAAGCATGGGAGACATTATTTTGTAGGTTAAACTTCACACATAATTTTATATTAGATATATCTGCAACCATGAATGGTCACATATGCAGTGGGAACCACGGGCCAAAATTTAGCCTGGGTTTAACGAGGATGATATGGCGTAAATATACAAAGTACGCTTTCAACCTCAAGTTGTATGCCTTGAAATGTGGCCTACAGAGTGAACGATAATGAACTTGATGAGCGGAAACAAAAAACCATCAGGGTTATTTATGTGCTGGCGTGTTGACCGTCTCCGGCGGCCTGAGGGCACCACTGCTAACGTGGCAATATTTACAGCCGTTTCAGTTGAAATTTCATCCCAGCTTGTCAGCCATGATTGGTTGCAGCGTAAATTGTTTATAAAACGACAGAAGAAAAGCATTCTGACGTTCAGAATTTGCCGGTTTGATTTTCCATTGTCCATATGCTAGGAGTGGCTCTAATTATACAAGAAGTGTGTGATTATTGCTCTGTTCTACATACTATCGTATTTTCATTTGGACAGAAACACCCCAAATGATATGTCTTATTTATGATGATTGGAAAATGATGTCTAATGATAGCACATTGTAATAATAGTAGCCGCTCCCTTTAATTTACGGGTGGTAAGAACATGTGTGATTAATTAGCATGGAACACACATGATTATCATTAACTCCATTTCCAAGGGTGTGGTTTCACTGTTGTGTGGTAGGAATGGAGGTCTCCATGGCAATGTCTCACTTTTCAGCTGTGGAAACAGGTGAAATGCATCTTATATTTAATGAACTGTTATTTAATAAATTCTATTTAATGTAATTCTCTGTAGCTATGTGGACCTGGGCTTTCCAATGAGTTCTTTAAAGGCTCAAAAGAAACTCTATTGACAGATTTCTTTAAGATTTAATTCTAAAACAGTTAATGTTCACCAATTTGTTCAGTTGCTTTGCCATTTAAATCTAAGTTGCATATAAAATACTTGGTAAGGACTAAAATGCTGTTAAAACACATTTATTGAGTTTTGTTGCATGTCTTTGTTAATTCTTATCTTTTTTTTCAGTTTTTCTTATTCGGTTCCTTATTCATTACATAGTCATTTTATCACTATTCTGATGACACTTTACTTAAGGCCATGTTTTTAGTTATTTATAAACATATGCATTACAAATAATAATGCATTCGTAAAGCATTACAAACATGCCTATAAATATTTGTAAAACAGCATAACACATCATTGCCATGTGTATTATGCATTATGACTGCCATATGAAGCACTCATCTATAGTGCACTATAGATAGCATTAGAATGCATTATAATGGTCGGTATAATCATTATGGATGCTTTGTACTGCATTAAAAAGGTAGTTTATACAAAGGTGCATTACAGATGAGAGTTTAATAGAACATAATGCATAACAAACATTGCTATAATGTGTATATACTTTTATACACCTTTATATATTTTTTTCCTATCTTATTCTTTATTGCTATAACTATTTTTATTAAGGGAGAGGTGACTATATAATCTGACTATATACCTTGCATGTAACAAATAAAAAATCCTTGAATACTGTATTGATTTCAACAACAATGTCCAAAAGGAGGCATACCAAAATGGTTCATCTATCCACAATGCGGGGTCTGGAGATCTCTGGGCAGTACACCACAGGAATCAGCTACCCGGTGGGCAGGTGTAGGTGCAGGTAAATGAGAAGTGGTACAGGTACAGAGTACTGGGGAAACCGGAAACAGCAACCAGGAAAACAGGACAACTATACGCAAAAGAGGATGACAGAATTCTGGTTAACCAAGACTGCAAAGCCGTACAGAAACACTCCATGAAACAAAAGCCTGCTAACTGAGGCCGCAAACACAGAAATGAGATGTTAGCACAGAGGACCTCCAGGCCAGCAACTCTAACCAAAACCCAGAGGTAAAACACCGACAGACTAAACCCAGCCCCACAAACACGGAAATCAGACACCAAACTAAACCAACCAGCTGAGCCTTATGGTCAGAAAGCTACACTAATGATGTGAGTGAGCCTCGAGCAATGCGCACTGTGCCATGTAAATTAGCTACTTCCATTTCAGGGCTGGGTCACATGTGCCGTATGCAATTCAAAGACCCCGAAATCCAAGCCCAGTGCAGGTGTGATGACTAAAAAAGCTTTAACACCGAGGTGTGTATGGTACTCCCTTCTCTTTCCAGGGACATGTGCTAAACTTTCTAAATAAAGTGCAAGTTTCTCCAGTTCAAGTTTATTCCATCGCGGTATTAGCCATCAGTGACCAACAGGAAAGCTGAAAATCCTCTCCGCCATGGCACAAAACCAACAACCTGTCAGAGGGTGAGCTAAAGTGAATCAGAAGAAATAAACAAGGAAAAACCCCAAACTTCCATAGAAATAAGTAAATAAGCCTGTTTGATGGACGTCAGGCTTCTCACTCCAAGTTGTCCTGTTTTTCTTGCATCTGAACACGTTTGGACCTGAGTCATACCTGCTTCCTGTCTGCCCCCACACTGCCCTTTTTACTGGTCGTTCTGCGAGAGACGCCAGTGCATCATTGAGACTGCCCCCACACACCCGCCAAAACCCTACAAGCTCAGCGTGTGTGGTACTCTCCAGGCTCGGGCTAACAGATAACATCATAGCTATGATGACTGCGACGGCAGCGCCGCTTGCTAAAAATTCCTCCCCGTCCCCCGTGGCTCTTGAGTTTGTTGGCCCAGTATAATGGCTGACATGGAGGAGATAGACAGGGCGTTGTCTTTGCCCTTACCAGTTTTCGGCCAGCCAGACTCTACGAACTAGTGGTGTCTATCCCCCTAAACATCTGTTTAAACTGAGCTTGGGTTGGGCTCCTCCACCAGCCAGTGCAAGGTGCAGTACATTGAGAAGGACACCCACCATCTGCTTAGCCATGCCCATGTGTGTCTGTGGAGTTTTTATTGGACAGAGGGAAGCCTTCATCAGCCTGAGAAACATAGCACAGAAAAGCTGCAAAAAAAAGGGATGATGTAACAGGGAAACAAGCGATGTAAAGTGATTGGTCGCCAAGGGGAGACTGATGATGTGATGTGTTTTGGAGTCACAAATGGATAGCTTTCTTGGACGGGATGGTTCTGTGGAATCTGGGAACGAGGGCAGGTGGGCGTCTTGATCTCCTTTCTTGGTCCCAGCGTGCAATAGCTGTAAATGAGAGCGGCCACAGAACCAGAGGACAGAGCTAGTGAACGGGTGGGTTTTGCATCGAGCTGCCCTTTGGCACGTTTGGCTGCGATGCCGGTGGGGAGAAAAGTGAGTAAGGATTGTCGCGCCCAGTAGAAGTGTCAGGTGAGTCATTTTGTGTCGTTGTTCAGGGCGGGTACAGCCCAGACAGCCACCAATCACCTCACAGCCCAGGGGAATTCTGGGTCTGACCTTGGGCTGTACAAGGAAAAAATTGTGTAGACTCCATTTGTATTTGTATGTGACATCAAGGTCTTTTTACACAGAAGCTCACAGAAGATTGGGGAGAGGCCCAGAACTTGGTGAAAGGGTCAAGTCATCTGTCACTTTAAGCGTTCTTTTTCAGTTTCGTCGTGTTCAGTTTTTTTTTCTTCATCCAGCCTGTTACGTCTGTCATTATTCTTGGAGCCAACCAGACAGCTGCCGTATGAGCCATATCTACTTTTATTCCCACAGTAATCTGCTCTGACCACATCCTATGCCCCTGCGAAGGATCTCCATTTACACTCCTCTTCAAAAAGACAAAATAAACCCTTATAACAAGAAAGGAATAAAAATAAATCCTGGTAATCTTGGAAGTGACTAGCTGGGAGTCCTGATGCTTCAAGAAGCAATCTAAAGAGCTGCTGTTGAAAATGAACGCAGTACAGTCACAGGTTGTTGTGCCAGATGTGCGTTTTCCCAGGTAAAGATGCTGCAAACGTGAGAATCAATGATATTGTACACAGAGGTTTTTCCTTTAGAGGAGTGTTGGATTGATCCAGTTAGTCTTGGTTTACATTTCCATATGAGGGTGGCACAGCGATGCAGTGCTAAGCACTGTTACCTCACACTTTTGTGACCCGGGTTCGAGTCTCTGCCATGGCCCCATGTGCGTGGAGCTTCCATGTTCTCTTTGTGTAATTATGGGGTTTCCTCCTGTTTACCCCCACAGTTCAAAAATGTGCTGAGGCCGATTGGGTTTTTACCAGATTGGCCATAGGTATGCATGTGTGAGTGACTGGTGTGTGACTGTGCCCTGGGATGGGTTGACATGCCAACCTGGGTTGTTCCCTACCTTGTACCTGTAGTTTTCAGGGTAGGCTCAGGACCCCCCACGACCTTGAAAAAGACAAGTCATTACAGAAAATGGATGGATAGATGGACAAGATACATATCAACTTTTAACTACTTCTACAACTTTTTATTTATTTTGCAGTGGTCTGATTTGTATAAGGAGCACAGGCCAGTTTGAAAGTTTCTTCTGTTTATTATGATGTTTGACAGACAGCAATTCACAGGTCTCTGGGTGTTCAAGAGGTCACCGTTCATCCCAGTATGATAATGAAGGTAGAGGAATATCCACTCTTGGTCTTGACGTCAATCACCATTGCTGCGCAGCTGTGACAGCGACACAACTGTGCATTTTTAGGTGATTCTTCCATCCATCTTCCTTAACTCACGCAAGAAAGGGTCACAGTAAATACAGAGCTGAGCAGGCAGCCAGGCAGGGTTCAATCACAGGCCACGCCCACAATTAGATGCCACAGGCAATTGAGAGTCAACAGTTCATCAAGATTATGATATTACGAAATAGTATCCACTTATCATTGTAACATAAGTATGTTACTGTACAATACAAGGGGATTGTGCATTGCAATCATGCAGTTTATAATGTGTTTGCTTAAGGATGTGTATGATTTGTGTTTAAAAAGCTTTACCTAACTCAAAAAACATGCAGATGGAGCTCTCCACATCGCCTCTGCAGTCTCCTGATTGTTTACGCCTCGGAAAACCGTATCAGCCTGACTTGTTTTAAAAAAATGGTGTTTGGTAAATCGTACAAGCCTTGTTAGTAAGGCTTCATCATCGGCAGCACAATAAAAGCACAAGGGTGATTCCCATCTGGTGCTGCCAGTGCCTTCATTTAGACCCGAAAGCAAAGATTGAGAATTTGTAGATGTTTTATATGGTCCCATACATATGCCCCATGTCTCTGTATGGATAGGATACTGACTTTTTGGAAAATGTTATTGCTAAGATGGCTGATCGAAGGCCAAAGATACAATCGAAATGCACATCAAGCCCCAACGAAAAACTCCCAGTGTCCCAGCAATTCTATTGTCGGACCTCCCTTAGCCCTTCTATAAAACACGTGTAATTTCCAGCAATAAATAGTGGATTCCATTAGAGGGAAATGTTCACGCAAAGTCATTAAACACAAAGTGAAACACGGTGAGGCAGTCTGAAGAAGAAAGACGGGGGTAAGATGAAGCTGAGATTTTAGGGGAGGATTTCCATCCAGATGTTTTTGTTTTAAAAGAGATTTATAAAACTCTTTGTTTTGGAATCCAGGGGTTGACCTATGCTGTATTGCCCCCACCCCCGATCCCCTGTAAGTCTTTAATCAAATACACATCTGGATGGCATTGGTGGGATGGAGAGGCCTGATTGCTGTTTTGTGGACCACGCTATGATGTCACTTCCCATTAATGATGATGCCGCCCAAAGTAGCCACATTTCTCTCATTGTCCGGCGATAACGGGACCAGAAACCGCAGACAAGGGGACAAGTGGGCCAAGCCAACCTGTCAGCTGAGAGTGACACCAGTGAGATACAGGTCGCCGGGTGCGATGAAGGGTGCGTAAGTCGGCAGGCGTGTTCTCGGTCGGGGAATTGCGGAGGAACCAAACACCGACGCGGATATTAGATGTCCCGCAGGCCACTCCCCGATGAGAACGTGTCTGTCTTCGGTGCATGTGTAAATAGCATAATCAGTTCTTCGGGGATTCCTTAAAAGCAAGCACAGCTTTGATCTCAAGGAGGCGGTGGATGGCGCAGATTTTCAGAACGTATCTCTTACAGGGTGACCAAACATTTTCAAAACCTGCACTGGATTCCAGTGGGTTACAATGGGCGAAGAGGTTTCTCTTACTAAGAGTAGGGTTCCACACGGCCTCACTGGGACCACGGGTTACCTCAAATAACCACCGATTTGCAGTGTATGCCAGGGAAAAAGGTTGAGCTGCACCAGAGCTAAAACACATGACACGATTTACAGTTCATCATCAGTAATAAGTGGGTCTAGGTTCAACCCCACTGTTCTGCACAGCAAAACATTTCTCATTATGTTTCTATACAGTGCATAACATATCACTTTGAAAATAATAGCTTTGCACATCATTCTTTTAACATCGCAGCAGCACATTAGCAGGCAGGTTACTAAGCAGATAATTAATACACATCTCCTTATAATTACCCCCCGAGACGTGTGCACATTCTGGCAATGTACGATATTAATCACGAAAAGTAATCAGAAATCCTACACTTGTGCACGATCTCATGTTCCTTGTTTTGTTCAATTCAGGTTAGCTGGAAATTGCAAAGGACATTTCTGTCCTGCCATGAGGTTTCTGACCCAGAGACAGAGCTCAGGCCTGGAACCGGCTTCAGAGCTGGAACGCAAATGACAATAAAACGCTTAACAATGTGATGGTTAGGCAAGTGCTTTCCCGTTTCTCAGGATGAATTGAATGCGATCCATCACACTATTTTATGCCCGTCAAAATGTTGTGAACAGGACATATAGTGTTGCAGTGAAATAGATCATTCCATTCATCATCAAACAAGCATTAGCCCAAACCCCCCAGAGATGTGTTGCATTACAAGGTTTGAATTCATATGACCTCATTTAAGAGTAGATCAGAAATCCTGTTTAGCCTATAGTCATTCACTTGACAATAAATGCATTATTTATAAATTCCCCTGTTTCCAGTAATGGTATCTAGCTCATGTGCAGTTTTTCTGCGTAAAGTTGCGGACAGGGGTTAGGAATGCGGGGAAACATGATCAGTCTCCCAATGATCTTTGAAGGTGGTAGACTGCTGATTCAACATAAAATGTGGTTGCATTTTATTGACTGACATGCAGCGCGACAACGACTAACGTGTCTTTTCAGTGTGGGCCAGCACCGACCGCAAACTTTAAGGGGTCTCAGACGCTGAACTTCATTCCTCCAGCGCAGGACTATTGCAATATTCTGAGAAATGTGACCACTGCAATGCAGTGTAGCTGCAGTATCCTTCTGAGATATACATTGGCCCTTTTCCCCTGCAAATACAATGTAGATGTATTGTGCCTTTATCATTATCCATTCATCCCTACATCCATCCAACCGTCCATTTAACTAGTCATTGTGGTGAGGCTTGTGGGACTTTATCATCATATTTGTTGTTAACAGGAATAATATAAGATATTCATTCTTCTGGAGAAACTCCTGACTGTGAAAATCTCAACATTTTCTCATGGGCTCCTGCAAGTCATTCACAGGCCCCGAAAAATAAAAACTCAAAAGAGTAATTGACAGAACTACCCTGAAGACACACTCTGCTCTGTGACTGTATCGATTTTCTTTGGGAAGTCTGATACTATTCAGATTCTTTGTTGTTGAACAGAGAGCTGTTATAAGTGAAACTTGACAATATAGGCAGCCATTTTGGTTCTTTGTGTTTAGCTGGGTTCTCACGGTTGTATATGTAAAGGTAAATTACAGAACTACTTCTCCCTCCCCCACACAGAAAATACCATATGTCCCCTGAAATATATTAGAATTTAAATTTAAAATGTTTTATTGTGATTGTGAAGCGCTCTGTATTCTTTTGTTTTTAAGAATATCTACCCCGTGAATCTTGCATATATTAAACATTTGAATATCATTAGTATTATTATAGTAAAAGAAGAGATGCACCAATTTATAAGTGCAATAAATCTGTTCCTTATGGATTCAAAGATTCTTCAAATACATGGAGTTCCTTGTTTCAAATGCATAGTTTGAGTGGTTTGGCCTCTCTGAATTTTTGCTACTAATTTTCACTTGAGGCATAGTTGACAGTAATAAAACATGCAGGAATGTCCCTAATATGCCAGGGACTACTAAAAATCTATTATACCTTCACACAGTACAAAACAAACACTCCACATTGGTATGTAAGGAGAATCACCTGGAACGTAAGCACTGTAAAATAATAAAAACAGGAGAGACTCGTTCATTTCGAAAACTTCTTGCAAGTCTGAGATTGCCAGGCACAGACAAAAAACAACTTACAAGGATTAAGACCACACAGCTGAAAAAAAAACTGGGAGAATATGCACCTGGAACATTCTTCAGCATTAATATATGGGCTACCTGAGCCCTAAATCCACTTAGCAAAGAGTACAGAGCAGTAGCAGGAGATGCAAATTAGAACTGAACCCAATACTGAATAGCAATGAGAAAATGGGACAAGATATCAATCAAAATTAAAACGCTTTTCACTTGTGTTTCCAGTTTTTCGGGAAGCAGTGGACAGTGGTAGATATACACATTTAGAAAAAAGTCCTAATAAAAAGTAAGTTTATTTTAAAAGCCTGTCATTAATATTTTTAACAGGTCTTGTACATTGTACAAATCATGTGGAAGGGATATTAGAGTCATAAAATGCAGAGTTCTTAAATTGAAATTAAGTTTATCCGCCATTTGTAGCTGCCAAAAGACCCCCACCCACCCTGCCACTCCCACTCTCATAAATGTAAGTTGAATAAAATTTTAGATAACTGCTTGCTTGTTTGTTTGTTTAGCAGCTGGTTCGGGGGACCGTACTCTTGTGTCCAGGTAAAGCTGCTTGTGTTTAGACTAGAGCATCCCATTATAAGTCACAGTATATCAAAATGAAGACGAGCAGGTAGTAAATGCCAAACATAAAAAACATGGCCTATATAATAATTAGTCTGTGTTTTTGTGTGGTTTTTATTTTCACAACTAATGCACGCATGTGCACCATTGAGTGAGTCATCGACTTTCGTTAAGATTTTGCTGTTTACATACTGTAAACATTACAGTACCTTTTCACGCAAAACTGTCATTTTGCTACAATTGTAAACAAATGGAGTCTATTGCGCTGAAATTAACCAGCTCCGCAAGCTGTTACAATTAGGCTACTCTAAGCACCGTCGAATTCCATACGTCTCCCTTACTGTTAATAAAAATCGGTATTTCAGTCTTTGTCACCGTGGAAACTGTATTTCCTTTCCTCGCAAGGAGCTGGGTGAGTTGCGATCTGTAGCGCAAGAGGGAGGGAATTATATTATAACTTGAATAAAGCACGAAAGAAAACGATTCTGTGCCTGGAATATGACTCTAAATCTGAACCGAACACCTTTAACAAAAATAAAAAAACTTTAATCAACTCGGTATGTGGTTCGTCTGCAGTCTGAGTTTAAACAACTTTCCCTTAATTGCTCGGCATTTGTCATTTATCATCATTTGCCTAATTCATTCATTCATCAGCAATTTCCCATTACTCAAACATTTTTTTATATTAATTTACATGTGTACACACGGTTTTTTTCTTTATCCGAATCTCTTTAACAGAGGAAAAAACACACTTATATTCAGTAAAATTTATATGATGTTAATCAATGCAGGGTAAAGCAAGCGAACAAGGAAATGTGTGTTTATTTAAGCTTTGGGGAACACCTCTAAACTAAATCATGTACTCCGTGTAACTAGTCTACTAGTACGAGTTTTCAGGTGTGAACACACCTCAGGGGAATATCATGGTTTGGTGGTAAGGAGCTCGAAATTTCAGTCAAGGTTTGTTGACGTGATAAAACAAATATGTATTTTAGTCGCGCACATTCCTAGTGTGTGTGTGCGCGTGCGCGCGCTGTGTGTGCGTGTACGTCTGCCCAGAGATGCCCGCGTCCTTTGAAAGCGCGCTCACGGTGGCGAGGCGACGCCACTCGCTGATATTGATTACAGGTGTATGTGACCAGAAATACATTAATTAAAGCGACAGTCGGGATGTACTGAAAGATATGATTACTCTTTTTGCGTTTTTTTTAAATAATACGAATGAATTTTATCTTCGAAGATGGAGTATTTATGTACCTGATAACCTTTTTGAAAAATAGAAAAAATAGTTTCCATAAACCGGTGTAAACTGATAATAATTAACTTTTATTAAGTATAATCATTGATCCATCACTTGTAAAACTGACAGAATATAACTGTTCCAGCTGCCAGAATACACTTTTATTTGAAACAACAGAATGCACGCGTGTGTGTGTGTGTGTGTGTGTGTGCGCGCGCGTGCGAAGGTCCCCACAGGTGTTAAGGGTTAAATGAATGAATGGTCCCTACAATAATACGAGAAATTTGGTGAGAAGTTAAAACATACTATAGATATATGTCTGGGGATATTTGTAGGTAACTGCAAAAACCTTCTTTGTGCTATGTACATATTAGTAGTAATTTAATATTTTATTATAAACAGTAATTTGTGCCATGTCACCTAGCATTAGAGTTGGCCACGTATTGTGGTGCTATGGACCTGATCAAACACCAGATTAAACATATACTTAGATGTTAGCAGGCACTTTTGTCCGGTGCAACTGGAAGGTCAGCTCAAATAATAATTGTGTTAAGCTACAGAAGTGAATGCTAATGCAAGAATTCAAGCAGTGCAGTAAAATGTGCAATTATAGTTATTATTTATTATATGTTTTGTAACTTGTGCATGACTGGAAGGCAAAGGTTGACAAATGTGCTCATATTCATCATTTGACCATATTTTCTGTGACATTTCATTTTTATATCCTTGTAGGTGAGGTTGATATTTCTTTTAAACATATTTTTATTTTTCCTTGGAGACGAGCGATGACCTCAAATAACAGCATTACCAACCGTCGCGTAAAACTCCAGCCTTGTTTGGTACAAATTCTGAGCTGCCCTCCAGAGGTCATAAATAGCACACGAACCTGCCTATTAGCGTAATGGCTAACCAATCACATAATTGGGGCAGTCAGTCTGTCCGACCCGCAAGTTAAAAGCCAGCACCTGTGCGCGGCGAAAAAGCATTTAGAATAATCTCGTAACCAACTGGGCCCCGGCATTCAATGCCACTCTTGACTCTGAGTGAGAGTGATTAATTAATTCATATTATTTCTCCTCTCTGTGCCAGTTAAACATATGTTGAGCCAGGAACCTTTGACTAAAATGATATTACCCGCCCGCCTGGTAATGTTTTCGAGCCAGTGACCTCGGCTGCCTCTGCAGCGAACCTGTCCCACCAGGTCACAGCTATTGTACGGTGCAACAGGGATTACACTTTACACCTGCCTTATTAATAGTTGTTTATTGAGTGTTTGTCATGGGATATCCACATATAGGGCACTTCTGCTGTCATCTCCTAAAACTAGTCATGGTTAACCTTCCTGCTGAGTGACGACCTTGAGGAGGTTAGTCAGAGCGGGACTAAAGATGGTCCCCATGCTCTGAGTCACGATGGAATGTTTTCTGTCGAATCCACCCCCCCTCCCTGCCCTCCCAAAAGCCAATTGTAAACCTTTTTTTATTTTATTTTTTTTTACAGTGGAAGTAAAGACTGGAAGAGAACCTAGCAAAGGACGTTCGGCAAATCCTGTATAATTCCCTTATAGATGAAGACATGCTTGTTGACTGTCAACTTGTCTAGTGCTGTTCGAGTGCTCACAGAAAATAAACATCCATAAATCCTAGCTAGACTGGGGATAATCAGGAATTTTGGTTGGACATCAATACATTTTTAATACAAACCTTCCATTTCGCTATATAATGCAACTATAGAGTTTTATATGACAAACCAGGTTTAAAAAATTGCAGAAATAAAACAGGATTTTTTTCTTGTGATTGGCTGAATACTCTTTACACCTTTCCATAGTTTCTATTCACTTGGATGCGTATTAGTTTTACGCAAGAGAGATTTAAATATTTACTACTTATTTTTCAATACTTTCTATGTAGTGGTTATATTGCATACTTTTAAAAGGCAGTACCTTTAATGTCCTTTTTTCCCTTAGGCTGCATTTAGCTGCTGCCTGACCCCCTGAGTTTGACAATAAATCATGTTTACTGTGGTTTTCATTAAGCAAACCGGAGAGTTGCGTCAGGAGAAAGCGATGCGGCCTTCGCACCACAGCGAGAACGTTGCGTGTCTGCTGTGACACCTGCGTTTGCTCCACGTTCTTTCGTTTCACATATCGGACCATTAATGATATCGGATCCCTCTGTTCTGAGTTTTACCCAGCAATTTTCAGAGGTTTTTACAATGCATTTAAAGTGCTGTTAAACTACCTATGTCCGCGACGTAATTCCAAGTTTACAATCGGAACAAATGGGGCAGCATAAATTGAATCAGAGGCGTCACATGGAGATCAGAGGTCTGGATGAGGATACAGAGGATCCGCTTTGGAGGAACTCATGAACTGCATGCCGACTGAATGTCCCGATGTTCCCGAGTCCTGGTTATACAGCATGTGATGAAAATTGTCAAACAGGGAGAAGAAGCGATGAAAGTTCCCTATTGAATCTGTCAAGAGGAGTCAAGAACTGCTTCAGATTGACCATAATGGGCCAAATGCAGAATGTGGGACCTGGCTCTGGAAAGTTTGCTGGTGTGGGACCCAAACGAGAAAAGAATTTACAAACTTCAGCTCAAATATAATCCGACTTTGAACAGCCCCAGATGAAACGCAGTCATTTAGGTTTTTTTTTTGTGCACATGGTCCCCTGGTTCCGTCTTTATTAGAAACAGCAGGGAAGCTACAGTCCAAACTGTGACTTTGACACTACATGGTGATATATATCGTGGGGGGGGAAATCCCCGTCCACACTAGATTAAATATGTGGAAAGAATCCATATTTATTAACTGACTGTATTTGTCGCATTCATGAGCATACGGGATCATAAGAGCATTGTATCTTGGCTTGGAATTTCGGAGTCCAGAACGCTGAGGACTGACTCTGACACGTGAGAGCGGACGATCCTGGATGAATTTCTTTTTTTCAGGATGTCTGCACACGTTTGACCCATGTGTTAAAAGACTGGATGAGAAACTTTACCGTTGCCGACGATGTCATATCCGATTACGGTCAAATAGAAAAAAACAGGCCGTCGCCTGTTCGGGAATTCACTTTGGAAGTGTTTTGGAAGCGTTTTCCCAAACATTACCACACTGGCTGGATATGTACTGCTGAGCACTCAACGTGTCAGCGCCTCAGATCAGGTCTACTCAGAGGGCTCAGGCCCAATTTGTCTTAAAAGTCCATCTAGCACGGTATGATGCAAAATTCCCTGCAATCGCATAACCTGAAATGAATTTCTTCAGCGCCAGTTTTGAGAACAAGTGCTGGTTCGGTTCACACAAAATAAAATTTTTTGAAAACAGCAGCCTAAGAAATGAGCACCTGAATCCAATTTTGTACACGTGTATTCTGTTGTTTCAAATAAATGTGTATTCTGGCAGTTGGAACAATTAAATTCCGCCTGTGCAAGAGAAACCGATTCACCATTGGTGCACGTGGATGATAGTGAAATTTGACAGATGTTATCAGGATAAGTAGTTTAAAGCTAATCTTAAATCTCTTCGTTAATAAGATAGTACAAAGGGAGCTACATCATAACTTGCGACCTCTTTGGTATCACAAGATGTTTATTGTTAAGCAGAGTGGTGTCACGTGACCACATGTTTTGTGTTCCCACCATCATGAGCACAACGGTGTCACGTGACCACGTGTTTTGTGTTCCCGCCATCATGAGCACAACGGTGTCACTTGACCACGTGTTTTGTGT
>JABFDZ020000084.1:3583284-3607786 GCA_019775955.2 Pollimyrus isidori
TCCCGCCATCATGAGCACAACGGTGTCACGTGACCACGTGTTTTGTGTTCCCGCCATCATGAGCACAACGGTGTCACGTGACCACGTGTTTTGTGTTCCCGCCATCATGAGCACAACGGTGTCACATGGCCACGTGTTTTGTATTCAACCCATCATGACTGCACTGAAGGAACTGCAATCCATTGTCCTGTACTCTATTTGTGTTTAATTCCTGTCTGTGCATGAAAGATATTTTTTAAATTATTAATTTATATTGCTATAGATGGGGCCAATCCTGCCTTCTTTACACTTCTGCTATCAATGAGGGTAATGTTCTGTTCTCGGCACCACAGAAGCTGTGTGTAAAATCATATAATTCAACACTCAGTGTGTAGCACAACCTATAAACATGCACAAAACATACAAATGTCACCGATGTTATTTTACACATGAGTTTGTGCTACATTCACAATGGTTTTTCTCAATACATTATTTATGGATAGTTTTTCAAGCAGTAGTGACCCAAGTTAAAACATATTTTGAGAAAAACATGATGATGAGCACTCCATTGGTTTGTGCTTTACTGTAATGATGTGTACAATACAGAGAGCATTCACCAATACACTTAACTAACATATGTATGTGCTTATCTCTCTTATCCTATAGAGGAGCTGAACATTTCAAGAGGAAACTATTTATCTGTTCACGGACAGCTCAGATGGTCTGGAGAACCTCATTTGGTTGCTCTTATCGGCAAAAGCTGGAGGAGAATCCTTCTAAAACAGCAAATCGTCTGATCTTTTTAGGCTAGTGGACTGTCTACTGTCAACCCCTAGACTCTTTAGCTTGTATCCGTGCACTTCATGAATCCATTTGTTGAGAATTCCACCATTTAAAAAAAATCGTATTTGGAACGACTGATGTTTCGCAAACCTTGTTCATGTTCCAACCTTCTAAATCGCTGCAAAGTCAATGGCAGACACAATCAAAGGCCCAAAGACCTGGTTCCATGAACAACCTGAATTCTTCAAATTTCTTTAAATCATTGAAAACAATCATACTTAATAAATAGGAACCAAAACACAAATAGCGAAGTGTAATGACCTTAGATAGGAAGCCTGGAAGTATAGAAAAATCATTACTGTAAATGGACCTTTTAATAATGATGAAAAGATTTCAATATGTTTGAAACCTGGGAGTGATTATATTGCATTCTCTGTGGTTTATCTTTGGGTACCTGCGAGAATAACCCGTGACCAGAACCAGCTGAAACCTGCGAGTGATTTTTCACTGCAGGCCAGCTGTCTTCATCTATCTTTTCAACTTGGGAGAACACAGACCATCGTCCCTGCGCTTTATGGAATGAGGCGGCAGGCAGAATATACAGCGCATCGGAACCTTTAAGATCTAGGTCATGACCTGGTGCTCCTTTGCAGTCATCAACAAGTTCTTTTCCTTAAAACAACGTCCAAGGATCACCGCATCTGTTCAACTCCATAAAACATTTAGGTAAAATGCTTGATTTATCATAAGGAGATAGAATGACTCAAATACTTGAACTGGCAGGGCACTTGACATGTAAAAACAGTGACATTCTGCGTAGATCTTTAGTGCAAATATCCCAAGACACATTCCTCAGAAGTATTAACACTTTCATTTTTAGGATTTATTTTGATGAGAAAACTTGAATGCAAGGATGGATTGTATGGACAGCAGTGTGCCAGATCAAGGCAAGAAACAGAAGTATTTGACCTTAACGGGGTAATAAGAGATAATGTGTCACAAGTGTACAGCAACATATCTACAGAATATACATCTACAAGCCGGATCAATGGAAACGGAAACAAGCAAACACATGGCATACATTCACTGGGCTGAACAGGGGTTGAAATGCGGATTACAGGCATCAGCACTGGGGTTCCAGGTTAATATGGGAAAAGCAGAGCAGAAAACGCAGCCGTTTAGGAAATTTTGAAGTGTGAGGGGCAGGTTGAACAAATCAATTCAAATTAATCTGGTCACCTGACATTCTTTCCTGTGACAGCCAACGGGCTTGCCTCCTGCTCTTAAAACTGTATTTTTTTTACTTTAATTAAGTCACCAATTTATATTTAGTTGGCAATCTCTAAAATATATAGAGCGAGGCATCAGATTCAGCTGCGTTGTTTTTGCTAAAGGCCTATGCCCAATTCATTGAATTGTACATCATTAAACATGGACCCAGAGTAACCTGTATATCTCAAGACAGCCCGTGCCATACATATACCCCATACATTTAGCCCATTTCCATCCTTGAGTCCCAGGCATTGGATATTCCCCACCCCACATTGGGTGTTGGATATGTATATCTCTGATGCTCTGCTATCGGGTGTCTTATATCCTTCAACTTGCCCTGCCCATGCATGGTTCTTCTCCAAGGGCAGGAAGGATTCTGGTCTTAGAACAGGCATTCATTACTGAGATTATGGCAAAGAATCAATATCTACTCCTGGTTATAGCAGTTACAAGTGAACAAGTATACACTATGACATTATGCAGTGAACTCAACCTACACAGCACATACTGTACAACTTGCTTGAGATCTGAGAGAACAATGTGTGGGACAAAGCCTTTCAGGTACTGTCGGGGTGTAATGGATGCCTGTGCATGGCATTCAAGCTGGACAGTACATCACTGTATTCCTGCCCCTTGATAATGTTATGGGTATATTCCAGCAGTTTTCCAGGAAGACCTTATGGCATGCGCCCCCGCCCACCACCATCACTACTACCACTACCACCAAATGGACCAGGAGGGGGCCCAGGCTATTGTGGAATGGGCACAAAAAACCACCTTAAAAGACTTGCAATGCTTCTTGGTTTTGCACATTTATTTCAGCAATCGCTCACTTAGCTCAGTGAACACAGTGGCAAAAAGCGTAAGATCGATTTGGCGGTGCTTCATTTTAATCTAGTATATAAGGACAATCTGTTCATTAACTAAGTTATTACTGTGTTTGTTTGTGTTTAATTAAGTTATTTTATATTCCCAAACACCCACTAATCAGGGTATCCATTTAGATATTGTTCCTGAGGTGATATTACCTTGTGTCTGTCTCATTTTAATATGTCTCTTTATTTTTCTGAAGCTGTCTTGTGTTTTTGACTCCAGTCCAATGCTGTAACAGGTATACCGCTCAGAATGCTCAGCTTCAGCACAAGAACTTGACTGACTGGTTGATGGGGAAGCTTGAGCCCGTTACAGGGGCGGTACACAACTCATAGTTATCTGACTTCTTACAAGGCCAATCCAGCCCCGGCTAAACTGATAATGTGCTTATTTTACACCCACAAGGACTGTGGTCAGATTCACCGCTAGCTCCGTCATGTATGTTTCTACTTACCTATGTCATTTTAAAATCAGCTCCCATTGGATGTCGATTAAATGCTGATTGACACTGATTTGGAACAGGCTTTTCATCACTGTGTGCTCTTTCTCTCTTGATTAGCTGTCATTCCTTTGTTTCTTTGTTGAGTTACTCTTCTCAGGTTATAGTTTGCGGGTTAGAGGTAAGGTTGAAGACATGCTTGTTCCTGATGGACACAGAAGAAGAAATAGTCTCCTGGCGCTGATCTACCAAACGTCTGAACATGAAACAAAGGTGGAACCACTTGCTCTTCCAGACTCATGTGGATGTGAAACAAGCTGCATGCTTGTTAATCACTGAAATTTGTCTACAATGATCTGAAGTTTTTCTTAATGAAACTGCTAAGTTACAAATAAGTTACATTTGCAAATAATAGAATATAATTGATGGAAGGAAGTGCATTTTCTTAACAATGCTTACATAGTCTCCCCCCAAACTCCAAACAGTACCTTTGAAGCAATGGCGTGAAACATAACAGACTTTGCAAACCCTTCGTTGTCCACCTTGCAGTTTCAGGATATTTGGCGTTTTCCAAAGCACCTTTCATTCTACAACAAAACACACTTAACAGTTTTAAGATGTTTTTCTAAACTCAATGCACAGAGGAGGAACAGCATGCTGAATTCGATTCTTTCGGATTTCTTGTACTGCGGGTCTGCTAAAATGTGCACAGTTTAAAACAAACCTTTCGAAACGGGAGTATTTCAGTACTGGAGCTTGCTAGTGCAGGGGACAAGATAGCATAATTAAAAAGATAAAAACGGAATTACTAGAGTATTATAAATTAACTTACCCATGTTAATGCTATTGTGGTTGGTTGTGTTTTATGACCATATTTTACAATGGAGATTTATTTTTGTTCTGATATGTTTTGTTTAGTTATCGTTTAGTTCATTTTTTAAAATGACAACTAATGGAAAACATATTCTGTAGCTGTACTGGTCCTCAAATCTGACGATGACTAATGTGTTTTTATCCCCAAATCGCACTTGGTGATGATATTGCTCATCCAGGCCTGTCAGATTTGAAAATCATATGGTTGAGATTACAGTATAGCCAGTGAATGAAGAATCGACTACAGGTGATACTGTTTTCTTATTCTCAGTTTTATCCCCTTTGGATAGTAAGAGTAAACGAATGTCAAAGACAGAAACTGCCTAAACCTGGCCTCAAAAACTGCTGAAGATTCCTTTGGTTGTAAAGAACCTATTTTTCATAGTTACGTTCTAAAACCACAACGCTTTCTTTCTGTGAGAAATGGTGTGTGTTTGTGTGTGTGGATTAGGTTAATATTACATTGTAGGGACCAAATATACCCAACAATGTTATGAAAACCTGTTATTTTGACGTAGTGGGAACCATTTTTCAGGTCCCCACAAAAATCTGTGGATGCAATCAAAAAACTAAAACTGCCAAAAGTCGTATTTAGTTTTGTTACTTGTGGTTAAGGTTACATCTGGGTAGGGTTAGAGTTTCCTCCATAGAAATGAATTGAAAGTCCCCAAAAAGATGTAATTACAAATCTGTGTGTGTGTGTGTGTGTATGTGTGTGTGTGTGTGTGTGTGCGCGTGCTTGAGTCTGTGTGCATGCGTGTTTTGCTGAAGTTCATAGATAGAAGTTAAGGTGTCCCTAAGACTTTGAGTGCCATATTTTATCGAAATGTTCCAGTGTTTTTGTTTTATCGGTGCAGCACAATTTGTCTGTAAATAGCCAGACATCTCCCAAAGTATCCACCCCAGAAATAATAGTTTGTGAATAAAAAGATGGACGTTACAAAGGATTCAGATTTTTAACATAAATCTAGCCACAACAAATCCATCCTAAATTTTGTAAATCTCAGCTCTGCCACAAATGCACGCATTCTTGAACTTTTGTCCTCCGTTGAGGTGACTAAACATATCAAATAAATAACAACCACATGTGCATTATGCTTAAATGCAATTTCTTTGGTTTGTGCCAATGCTATTGTTACAGGTTGCCAACAGGATATCTTTCTTATTCTGTCCAATGTGTTGCACTAAAATGGATACAAATGGCCTCAGAACATGTATTATATATAGCAGGAAGAGGAGTTTGGGGAAAAGAGCCACACATTTCCAAAATACTCTCAAATTCAAAAGAATTGAATAACCTTTAAAATTAACCTGTTAATGTAAACCAGGAAGCAGAATATTTCTGTAGAAGATGTGCATACAGTATAAGGCAGAAATGTGTCTCTCTCATTTTATTTTGATTCCTAAAGGTTTATTTTCATATTTTGCAGAGAACCCATCCATTTGTCCTTATTCCATGACTGTAGAGCAGTCTTTCCTAACCCGGGCCTCGAGGACACCCAGCCAGTCCATGTTTTTGCTCTCTCTGCCAGCAAAAGCGTCTGGGAGTCCCCAAGGACTAGATTGGGAAACACTGCTGTCGTGGGTCTTGGTCAAGTTAGTATCAAAACTTCTTTGAATTATGTTGCTGATAATTGTCCTGTTCTGCTATTAATCCTATTCTCAATTTTATCTTTTTCAAACAACGTAGTGCCTCGCCTCCAAGAACTTCCATGTTGCTTTACAGCCCAGACATCTCAAAATCTCTGAGAGAAGAATCCCTATTTATCTCCAAATTCCATGACCTTTCTTATATTGAACGCCACGATCCAGGACATTCACAGAACGTCTTATGCTGAAGTATACAGAATTTTAAACTAATGCTTGTTTGTTTTAGTAATCTGATTTTGTACTATGGCCTTAAATATTTCAGTGACAGATTAAGTCATAATTATCGTGTTTTTCTGACAGGCTTTAATTAAGGCAGAGTCCCTGTTGTAGTTAAGGTCACTCACCAGTTATAGGATGTGAGACCATAGTGTCGTCTGTGTAAGTATGGGTCCCATTTAAAAGCTCATAGCATCTTTTCTCCTGGCAAATCTGCATGTTTGGCCACTGGTTGAGGAAATAAACAGCATCCCTTTTCCACTTCAGAATGATCCAAGAAAATGATGGACAGTGTTTTGGATTTTCTCCCACATTTAACTGGGGGTGTATTTACAAAGAGGCCAATACGCCTGTCTATAATAGTGCATGTCTCCCATCCACATGAAAACAGGAGCCTACTGCACACTCAGAGACACTGCAGATCAAACACTATATTTTATGTGTTAGCTGTGAAGGGATACATCTGACTAGCACATCATTTGAAAATATTTCTCCTTATTTGGAAACGAGCCTTAGTTCCACCAAAACACTCGTGTGTTAGTGAGTAAAATGTTTATATAAAGTAAATTAATTCATTATGGCATTTTAAAATCCATTCTGTTTTCTGTTAACAAACAGTTGTGCACAATGACTTTTCTGTTTACCTTAAAATATAAGCATTTTTATTTTAGGAGTAGGTATAGGTATAATGTGTCCTTATAAATGTCAGATTTTTTAAGTGGTTATATTAACATGGAGGTGCACTACCTGGCCAAAAAAAAAGTTGCCCTTTTAATTTTTCGTTGGACCGCGTTTATCTTTGATTATGGCACACATTTGTCATGGCATTGTCTCCACAGGCTTATGCAACATCTCACTCTCTATTTTCATCTAGATTTGCATTCATTTCTCACCAAGATCCTGTATTGACAAGTGAGTTGAACCTCCATACAGCCTCCTTCAGCACATCCCAAAGATCTTCTATGAGGTTAAGCTCACAACTCTACGGTGACCAAGTCATGCATGAAAATGATTCTTCATGCTCCCTGAACCACTCTTTGACAATTCAAACCTAATGTATCTTGACATTCTTGTCCCGGAATATGCCCATGCCAACAGGGATGAAAAAATCCATTGATAAAGGATGGAGGTGTAACCTGACCATTCAATAGATTCAGGTACCCAGCTGACTTTACTTTATTGATGCATAATGTTGCTGAGCTGTAATAATGATCCAGGCTTTTAAGTATTTGCTGATATGAATTCAAATGGCGACTTTTTTGGCCGGGCAGTGTAATATGTTATTTATGGATGTTACAAAGTCCACCAATCTACAGGGGGCATTGACTCCTCAACAAAGTCATTGCCTCTGATCACCTATGACCTCACATGACCCAGGATTCACTGCACTTGCATCTACTTTCTGGTACCTATATAAACAAAGGCTGGAAATCAGATTCATGGTCTTGTTTCCCTGTGAGTGCAAGGCAAATGCTAGTTTATGAGTGCCAGGAAAATTCAATTTATTTTGTTTACATCTACTGAACTGAGTTCTATTTATCAATTAGTTTTTTTATGTGAAGTTGGCAAAATTTTGCCCAGAACTTTCTTAGCATGTTTTACGGTTCTTACATTTTCTTCAGCTCTTATGGCTGCCTCTATTCATCCATAAAATTAGCTACTCTGTCATCTACATAAAAATCCTGGAAATTGTTTTGTACTCAGGGAGAGGTTGTTTGAAGCAGACCAACAGAACGGGGCCCAGAGGAATGCTGTTTTAATCTATCCCATGTATTACCAAAAAATGGATCACTATTTGGTATTCTTAAATTTAATAACTGTAATTTCGTTATTCTTGTACAGCAGATGTGAAAAGACGTGCTCTTTTTTTTCTCCAGCAAAATTTCTTTGTTCATGACACAGGAAAAAATATCTGACAGAGGTCTAGAGTTGAAACATTTGTGTTGCCCCCATGGTGGAGCTATGATATAATCAAAAGAGCAAAAGCCGTCCATATTCGGACCTGAGTTTTGTCATTTTTTTTGTTCATGCCATCAAAATCCTGAAAACACTCTGCCAGGAAGATCTCACTCATCATACCGCAAGCAGCAAAGAGAAACTCCACTGTAACACAAGACAAGATATGACATCATTTGGAATCTCCGAATGTCAGAAACTTTGCAAGTCAAAGTTCTCTATGGATCCCACCCTAAATCGCACAGCTGTCATTGTGAATTCACATTTCTCTGTTTCACAGTGTCAGAAAAATCACAAGTGACTTGCTTCCCTGCATATAGACATTTACTAGATGACTGATCTTACATTTTTGCGTATTCTGTTGTAGGATGTATATCACCAATATAGGAGACTTTGTGGATACATTGGGAATTACATCAAATAATGCTTAAAATTTCTTGTATTCTGCTTGTATCCCAGGCTAATAATTAGTATAAATTCTGAACCAGAGGGTCATGTGCAATTTGTCCTTCAGCTTAGAGATTTGGAGTAAATACTAACCAATTATCTAAAACAACAACTAATGTGAATGTCCCTGTGGGACAGTCTTACAATATGCGGCTCTGACTCTCAGTTTTCCATCGCGGCTGAAATTACTGACATTAGACCACGCCGGCCACAGATGGTCTTTTCTGTTTATTTGCCTTCACACTTGGAGGACAGCGGGTAGAATCTCAGGGTCCTGCAATCTAACACAGAGAGGAGCCTCTGACTTCCCTGCAGGCCCGAGGGTCCCGGCTGCCCTGACAAGTAAAAGACTCCCGAGGGTTTATTCTGATCAGTAATCAGCGAAGTCAGACACAAATGTCAGCATCATTTCCATCAACTCCACGTTTGATTGCGTTTTTCAGACTTTGAGATTTCCTCAGAAATCTCGCGCCGGGAGACCGTTTCAGCCAGTTTTGCATGACTGTAAAAGTAATGAATAAATACAATTCTTATCTGAGAGACTAGATTTTTCAGCCTGTGTTATAATGCAGGATAGACCAAACATGTTTGTTTAAAACTCTAAACCCGGCCCAAGATGTAATTTAATCATGTCCATGTACATACACAACCTTTCACAGCCATTTAGAACAACTACCCACAGAATCAGATTCAGTCTGTTTTAATCCATCGTCTTGGTTCCCACTCATTTAGGAACAACCTCTGTCTGTAACTGTAAAAGCTCTTCTCCTCTCATTTTTAGCGGAATTGTGGATTTAAAGCCGCAGATTCCTTCTCTGACATTTAAAAAGCTACGACCTGAAGAGGTGGTTACGAGAACCACATTTGTGACTAATGTTTGCAGCCTTAAATACCAGGAGAGGAACCAGCATGGTACCCTTAAGATGACAAGGTGTTTGAGCCATAGTAGTAAATCCGTTTCTAATAATGAAATTCATCTGGTAGAATCTGGCTTTTGGGTAACATTTGATTGTTTAACTCGCCTGTTCCTTGCTTATTTTTACATTTTTACACTTACAAGATTAGCTCTGTGTGGGACAGGGAAAAGGTCTGGAGAGATGTCACAGGCCCATTTTCTGTTAAGAGAGACAGGAAGCCTAGTTCCACCTTTTTGTCTCCAAAAGCTGTCTTTAGTCACTATATTTATGTTTTTTCGCTGTTCTAAATCTGTTATAAATTTTCTAAGTTGGCTCACAGGTTTTTTTTTTTCTTGAGCCTTCTGTTTATTTGATTTTAAATGCATTTGTTATGTATATATACACGTAAAACAGAACACTGTAGATATCTTTATCTTTGTTTAGTGCAGTGGTAGACTGGAAAAAAGAGCCTCATTTAAGCTGAGTGTAATTTACAAAATGAATACACAACAAACATTCTCAAATAAACAGAAAAATCAGAAGATATAAAGTTATTTTGCAGTTCACGTACTGACGTTAAAGATCTCCTTCTACCTTCCACCATGACCAATATCTTAAGCTAAATTGTAAGTCTTCACTCACAACTGATGGAATTTCCACATTTGACTTTCACGTTGGACGTATCTACACCTTCATCCTCATTCCCAAGTCCTTCCAAGTCCTCTTGGAAAACCGATTTGGGTGCATTCTCTCTGCCATCACCTCTCACAGCACCCCTAGTCCATCACTGCATCACTCTTTCTTCCTCATCTTTTGTTTTGTGTTTTCCTGGATGGCTGGCAGAAGGGAAGTAATTTGTATGTCATTATTAATAGGACATGGTGAAAGGGAAACAGATTGGACCACTGGTGCTGAGGGCCTGCTCATGCTTTAATGATGAGCGCCATATGGGTGTGGTCATGGTATACATATCAGCTTTAGTTTCTGCAGTTATAAACAGCTCCAGTAAAATTTTCTGTCATTTATTGTTTTAAAACTGAGACAAAAGTAGTAACGAGCATCAGATTCCAAGGGAAGAATGAAGGAATTGTTTTCGTTTTGTTATTTTCGAGAAAAGGTTGTGATAGTCGGCATGATAACGGACTTCGATTTGATTGGTGTTTATTGTCCAGCTGCTTTGGTTTGTACACGTAATGTTGCTTAAAGACAACATTTAATTTAAAATCTCTTTTTATTACTCTATGCACATAAATTTGGAAGAAAGTTAGCAAAAACTCTTTCCGTCGTTTGCAGAACAATGCACACTTGTACTGTTCAAAGTAAACCTGAAAAAAAATATGAGGCAAAATTAAGTGAAAATAAATATCTAAATGCATTAGACTGAAATTAGTGTTTTATAAAAGATTATTCATCTTATTACAAATTTTATTAGCCGTGGGATTAGACATTACATCTTGAAATAATTGTTTCACGCCTCCAACATTGTGACTTTATGCATTGAATTTTTTATGACAATCCACTTCATTTTTTGTTTTCCCTCTGCTTAGAATTCCTTGCTGAAAGGTTTTGAATTAAAAGTAAAAACAATTAAATATCTGTGCCATGTTAACAAGAGCCAAAACAATTTGTCGGGACTGGTGTTAAAATCATTATGTTTAAATAAAACAATAATTCATGTATCCATAAATTTTGCATTGAGTGCTTTGTTGGTGAATACTGGTATTCCTCAAATTTACGTAAATTCATGAGGCATCAAGTATGCATTCTCGAAGTGTTATCATTTATACCTCGATTTTCTTCCTTGTGAACCCAGGATTTAAAAATGTTATTAAGGTAACATTCACGGTTAGTGGAAACATTTTAGTGTTCAGCTTCTGAATCGGGAGATTAGTGGGAGGAAAAACATTTCATTTTTAGGATCAAATTCGTTGTGCAAATGTAGAAATTGTCTGATATGTTACCTTTTGAGAAAATCACATCTAGACTGCGATATTATGTTATCCTTCTTGCTGTTTTGTATGTTGTATATCCTCCTGAGATCCCACCAATTGCACCAATTTATGCCAATTGCAGTGGACATTGTATTTTTGCATCTATCTTTTCACTGATGTTAGGAAACATATTTATTCCTGTTGTACACAAAAGAAATTAAAAATAAGCGTAGATTGGAAAAAAATTTAAAGTGTATGATGCCTTATATCCTCCAAAGGCAAATATCCTAATATTGAAGCATGCTTTTTTCCTTGGGTCTCAGGAGGGTATAATCAAGAATTATCCTTCAAAGACTGAAGCATCTACAGTGAAATTTTCACTGTTTAAGAAAAGTAGGTTTTCTATGATGTAAATGGCATGAAAAATGCTTCAGAGAGGGATGAATGTAAAATTTCCCTTGTTGATCTTATCTCCTGGAAAACAGAAGATTATTCTTGAAGACTTTTTTGTTCAAAATGATAGTATACAACTGTATACAAAAACAGGATGTAACCATCGCAGGCAATGTGGTGGATGCCTCCGTGACTTACTGTTTATTGCCTTCGCTTTGTCTATCTTTGCATGTGGTATGGTAAATCTCTTATTGGACTCCCTGTTGCTCCTGGATCTGAGTCTCGCCGCATACACCAAGGGATGCATTATGCATGACTATGAGCTGAGCACAAACATGCTGTGTGGATATCGTAGGCATGAGATTTAAAACTTCTTAGAGGGAACGACCGTGATGAAAATGGAGAATGACAGTTGTGCACAATGGCTTGCCCAGCTTCGTTTGACTTCATATTCTTGTTTTTCACATGCCACAGTGAACTGCCCACCTTCTCCATCTGGATGAAGAGCCATACAAGCCAGTTAGAACCATTCTGCTGCCTTTCCAGGAGCTTTGCTCCCTCGTCCTGACAGGCAGAGATGTTCCAAAGCCAGTCGGGTACAGAGACATGAAGTGCGCGTGACTGTGCCTCGCTATACCCGTTTAGAAAAAACCATGGCGATATAGGAGGAGCAGACAGTGATGTGAGGCCACGGCGCTGGCTTCTGATCAGATGCGCTGCTTTATCACAAACCGAAATCCTTCGGTGTGCATCACGAGACTGAAGATCTGCCGGGGGGGGTGCTGTTTATTTTCAAAACAGCCAATAAACACGAGCAGGGGTGTACTCTGTCCTCCACATCTCCTGCCATTTTCTTTAATCCACCATCTGTTTTAGCTACACTCAGGCATACTTAAAAAATTACCACAAAGATGTGGTATAATGGTAAAATTACCCAGACTGCAAAGGGACTGCCTCAATCGAATTAACCCCTCTTCCCACTCCTACTGAAACACAAGGCTTATTTGTCATAGTATATGACAAATAAGGATCCATTCTTGGTTTCCAAAACTCAGTGGCATTTTTGAATACCAAAATTCACAGTAGGTCTTCGTTTTTAAAACCAGCAAATGATCGTTCTACTTGCATTTTTTTTTTTTGTCCTGGCATGTGTTTTTTAATGTCAGTTATTCCCAGAAAAATTTACAGACTGCTGAAGCATAGGACAACTTAATGTGCGGCTTACAGATCCCATTGCCCTGTCTGGCGAAACAAACAGGATATGAGCGTCTGAAATTGAGCGTGAGCAGGAATGGACGGCCTATGCCTGGAATCAATTTTCAAATCTCATAATTGGCAATTGATCCTCACTGCTACCCATTCCATGACACTTCTACTCTGATGCCCAGAATATCTTGTGTTCTCGTCACACCATTTTGTCAAACTCGGTAAATGGGAATGTGAATAACATAATTTGAAAGGCATGCATCTGTGTTTTCTCATGTCTTTTTCCACAAGTCTTGGTGAACCAGCTAGAGGCTTGGAGTGAAGTTGAGTTCCCTGTCAGGTGACAGGTGAGAGCTGTAAGTGCAGATGGATGCTGCAAACACAAACCGACTCATAACAAGGGTAAAAATATGGTTTACCGATCCTTGTGATGCGATAAAACATTGAGCACATTTTTGAGAAGTAGCATACTACCTGACCTGGACCACAACAGCAACAGATCTTTATCCACTGCTCGGCAGACTAGCCAGGAACAAGGCACTTAACCCCTCAAAAAATCTTAGGAAGCGCATTCAAAACCGGATGTTCTCGTACCTTCACAAATGGCAAATAAAGCTTAATTTCTTTCTTTTTGACATTTATCGCCGCTTGTTGGGCGTTGGCCTATTTCAGTTTTTAGCATTTTTATGGTGAGCAGAAGTGATATAGGATGTCAAATGTAATGCGTGGCGCAAAGCCAGTGGACAGATTAATCACTGTGATGCAATGGCACGAGGGATGTGTCAGGCTGCGGGTAAATCCGGCTTAGAAATACCCCAGGACAGTCACTCTAGCTGCGGGTTTGAATTGGTGTGGCTTCGCAGGCTCTTGTGTCGGCCTGACGTTACGTACCTTAACGAGCCATGCTTGCCACATTTACAGGCCCTCTGAACCAGTTACCCCAGTTGACACAGAGCCACAGAGCCCTCAAGGAGCCAGGGTCCAGCATCAGAAAGCATTTGAGGATTCTCTGTTGCTTTGTAATTTTTTAATACAGGAATTAAAACCAGCCTTTTATTTCCTTGTGTTTGTCAAGTTTAACAAGTTTAACATGATCATCTTGAAAATTTTATTTCTGTTTCCTACAGTAAATTGTTCCAGAAGTGGGGCGAAAATTTTCCTTTTATGAAAACTTGGTGTTATGATTTTCTGGTATCCATTAAGCATCACATGGGTACGTAGTAATGAACTGTTTCAGGCAGGGACTGCTGCAAAAAGTTGCAGAATGTTACATTGTATAGTGTGTTGCATTAGAATCCAGGTTATAAAAAGATTCTGCGCAAAATAAGGCTTTGAACTTCACATCAGCATCCCAGCATCAAAATGCTCAAAAACTTAAGACGATTTTCCTAAAATCCTTCAGTCGGTTCAGGGTTTCTGTATTAGCATGAACTTTGCTTGCTATTTGAACCTTAAGAAAAATGCTTTCGGTTGTGGTTCTGAGGGGAAAAAATGTCCTGGGCAAAATACCTTAATTTAACGAGTGCATTTTTAGTTGTCTAACTTAAGGTAGCACCAAGCCGTTCTCTGCTCCATAACTGCAGCAATGATGTGCAGCAGATGTGCTGGTGTATCACGTTCCATTTATGGTCTTGGACAAGGGCGGGGCCGTCTCTCCCAAAGGTCTCGTATTCCGTTCTTTATGTTGTCCTTCTTGCAGGGGCCCTTCATGTTGACTCAGCACAACCTCGAAATAAATCGGTTGAGTAATGGATGTTCAGCAAGGCCTCACATTCAAACGCAGGTCAGCCTCTGACTTGCGAGTTGTCTTTGGCTCTTCGGCAAAACACATAAACGTCCTTGGCAGACGTTGAGTGTGGTTGTGTGACTCACTCTCTAGTGTAAGCTGGTAGGTATGGTTGAGCCTACTGTGCCAATATGTTGAGTTTGTCTGGGTCTTTCTTGCCAGGAGGTCCTCGTTTATATTTTAATAGAGTGGCAATTAAGTACTATGAATCAAGGGGGGGCCACTTTAACACACAAGCTACTGTTGAATAATGGGGTCTGTTCTCAGATGTTTGGTACAACTATGGTGCTGACATCTATATCAGCCTTTTGAGATCTTTGCTATTTCCTGTGGATTCTCCACCTGGTCCTTGGTCGTGTGGAAAAGCACGGCTTTGGAATGAGCGAAGCCGCCTCTCAGGCGGAGTGCGATTATGACATTCTCAAAGAAAGAAGGTTTTTATTGCACTCAACAGAAAAGTACATTCATTTATGATTATTTTAACACCTGACCTGCGAATAGTTGAAATCTCATTCTTCAGTTGTTCATCTTATTTTTCATCCAAATAGAGTTTATATACTACCGTACAAATCAAAAACATCATTATCAAAATTGGGTTATGACAGAAATCTGGTTTCTTATGATCTGTTTCATCTTATGACAAAATATTTAACTTCAGCTGTGCTCAGTTGTGCAGAAAACACTATCATTTACTTACCTATTACACAATGAAAAAAAATGAGGCTTTTTCTGAGTTTCACTGTCAGTGTAGCCACTGTGTTTTGCTTTTGTAGGTCAGTTTATATACGCAGAGTATGTGACAGAAACACTAAAATCTTTCTACAACCTTGGGTCTTTCTGAAGTGTCCATGAAATTCCCTGAAACATGTGGCAGATAGCCTTGTAATGTTTTGCAGGCCCAAAACACTTATATTCTACTTTATCAGTTATAAAACAGGTTTAATTTAATTCGGACGTCAGGTAATGATCATTACCCCAGTGCCTTGGTAAGATTATTGTTGATTGATGATGGTAAGGTCACTAAATGCAGAGACAGCAAGTGTGATGACAGGGGTGATTACGGATTACAGATGTGCTGTAATCTCAAGTATGCCTGTGCTGTATGTTATGTCTCATGGTGGAGTTATTCCTTCAGTGCATCATTTCACTCCTCATGAAGTATGCCATCATCACTGCAATGATCAGGTACCTGTTTATGCAAGTATCAGCGAATAACAGTATTCATGCAAAAGATACTCATTTCAGCACATGCACTGTAATGGTCTGACATGCCATTCAGATGCTTCCTGGAATGGGCTTTAGACCTCCGCAATCCCATTATAGATAATGATGGATGAACGGATGGAGGAATTCAAATCTTGGCTAAGGACTACTGTGTGGCCCAGTGGGTTGTGATGCTGGGGTTGCGATCAAACGGTCACCAGTTAAATTTCTAATGTACGAGATTCGATCAGCTCCAATTGCACCTGCCTGCAAGGTGCAATTCCCTGTCTGGCCAGCGGGTGTCACTGGTCATCCTGTTCGGTTCCTTGTGTTGCCCTCAGTTTATCCCCACTCACAGTCCCCATTCTCTCTGTTCACTAGGCCACCACGTAGCGCTAAGCGTGCGCTAAGCAAGTACTCATCCAGAACTGTCATGCATTTGAGGTCAGCCTCAACATCTTTAGAGATTTTGATTATTTTCGCCAAAGAACTCTATTTTTGTCTAGTCTGTGTTTATGAAATCCTTTGTGTTTATGTACTCCTGTTTGATCCTTGCCTTTAGTGTCATTGTTTACCTTGTTTGTACCCAGCTTGTATGCAAATCCTGTGTTTCTGGCATCTCTTAATCCTTAGTGTTTGGGTGATGGTTAACAACCTACACCTGTCCCTCATCTAGACCTCGTTACCTGTGTATATACATCCTTGCCTATCCTTACTTGCCTTGTCATCTATTGAATGTGCTTGAATGTGTTTGTAGTGGTAAACCCTGTCTTACGTCTGTGTCCTTGCTATGTGTTTTGCCTTGTTTAGTTTTATCTTTTTTTAGCACTTGTTTAGCTTACCTGCCTTTGTTTAGACCCATAGAGGTCACTTTTGTTTCCCAGTCTTTTGCGATACATTTGAAATAAAGTTTCCTATTGTCTGTAAGCCGCATATTCTACTGTGATCTATGTCCTGTCATAACAGTCCGACTCTGCTGTCAAAAAAAATATATACATTGCTTTCAGGGTTGTACAGTAAAATCAGAGGAGGGGGGGGTAACTTTTGCTAAGCAATGACAAAACATATATATATAAAATTTAAATAATTCGTAACGCTCATAAACGTTCAAATTGTTCAGTTTCATGTTTTGTTTTTCTTCTTAGCTAATTCAAAACCTTAGATTTTGAAAAAGGAGTGCTGAAGTCAGATGCACATTAGCAGTGTCCCAGCATTTTAACAGACTGACAGATTCAAACTCTCTGCGGCCTGGATGCCTGGCCTGCTCTCATGCTGCTTTTGTCCCCAACGCTCAGCTAAGCAGCCAGCAATACTACAGTAAATTCCAGGCTGCGGACATTGCTTCCTCTGGCCACTTAAATATGGTCAACCCCTGGCATCCGTCTGGTTTAATTACAACCTCCCGAAAGTATGAATCCACAAATATTTGCAGTGAACCCTCACTGAACACAGAAGCAAGGGTACCACCGTGTGTCTCAAACTAGCCCCTGGAAGGGGACAATCTAAGTGTATTTCTAGGGAAGTCAAGAAGGAACGGAGGAGAAGCATCACCTGGCCACGTGGGTCACAGCTGACCCCAGTCCACTGGCCCGTTCTTGGAGCTCATTTTGATGGCGACTTCCTAAATGTTCATAGTCAGGACCGGACGTGCAGGGGACAATAATTACCATATCATCAGTGGAGGGATCTTCACCGCTGGGCTGCTTTCATATACTTTCCCACAGCTTGTCCCTGGTACAGTGGGACATCCCTTCAGATGCTATCTGGTCTTAAATGTTTATTTCAGATGGCCAATAAGAAGGGAACACAAAATAGTCTTTGTCACATCTAATAGCAACTGTGACTTGTGAAAAAAAATCTATGTTTTATAGTATATAGTTATATGGTATATATAATTTCTTCATATATTTTTAAATTTTTAATTATTATTATTATTATTTATAAAACCCAGATTGAATATGTCTACTCAATTTAACAGATGCAATTTATGCATTTATTTTAATTGATCTGATAAAAGCACTTAATCTAAACATTCACCCGCCCATAATTAAAAATGATGGCTACTTTGTGTTAAAAGCCTTCTATCTATTTTAACCCTTCTATGAAAAACTGAGGACGTAATTGGCTGCAAATACTCAAAACTGTAACATTAAACAAATGGAGTTAGCGAATATGATACACAGCCATAACTTAACTGACAGTCCGCCGTCTGCTGTGACAAACAAAGGATGCGTGCAAGGTGCTGGCATTTCTCATCAGAGGACACCTCCCTTTATTGTGTCTGCTTTCTCGGGCCTTCAAAGGGAAAAAATGCTTCCAGGTCCCATCATTCCAGATTCCAGAGATGCTGCTGTTTAATGAAAAGCTAAAAATAAACTCTGCTTAGGAAGGCAGAGTGCAGCTAGAACTGGGACTCTGTGCCCAGAATCAGAAGGTTACCAGTTCAAATCCCAAGGCTGGCAGGTTGATGGTGCTGTTGGGCCACTGAGCAAGGCCTTTAGTCTCTAGCTCTAGAGGTGCTACTGTCTGGCTGACCATGTGCTGTAACTCTCCCCAGACCTGCTCTCACCTGTGTCTGTGATGGAGAGCGAGGTGGGTTTGGCACACAGACAATTTCATCATGGGGATGAATAAAATTTGTAGTAATTGTTCTTGCAAGATGTTTTTTTTCCTTGAAGCCCATCATTTGAGAACTAAATATTGATGTATTGCTACATCAGAGGAAAAGGGAAAGAAGTTTACAAGTAGGGCTACCTTTTCCATTCATGTTTCCCATAATGCATTAACATCTGTGGAAAATACGTTTAGGAAAGGCGTTGCCTGAATCGAGGCCGAAACTCCTAATATTTTACACTGAAGTCTCGCTATCCTTCCAAGGGAAGCAGCGCCCCTGCGTGGGAATCGCCAGAGGTTGAAGGGGTTAAGCCAATAAAAATGCCTCGGTTTTTGAGTAGAGAGAAGAAATGTCATGAAGGGGCCAAGGAGGACTGGCCTGGGGTGCCTTGGTCAGACGCTTGTGGAGATGAGGTTGGGGATCCTGGAAAGGTGGTGAGGAAACGGGGCCAGGAATACCGATATGTGAGGGGACGGATTTTCCTGCTTCCCTGGTTGACATTGGCACCACGCTAAACTGGGTGCCCCACCCATCTCGACGTCCTCTCCAGCTTCACATGAATTGGGCTTCGCCATGCCGGAATCTTCCAACTGTATAATTTGAACCTAAAAATGTGAAAACAAGGGATTCTCATCAAATTCACCACCATTACTCCCCCCAGATTCTCCTTCCTGTGCATATTGCATTACGGAGATTTTTCGGGAAGGTTCTCCCACGCGGTAAACCATTTTTGTTCCTGCACTCTTTGATGAAGACCTCAAGTTTAAGCCATAATGAATGGTGAAGGGGGTGTGTCATTTCCGCAAACGGCATGGGAACCCAAAGGCACGGAGGCATCTGAGGTCAGAAAACAAGGCTGAGGGTCATCTTGCATGTCCTTTTGGGGGCAAATACCTTGGACAGTCATGGTCGAAGCTGAAGAAAAGTTCTCAGCTTTATAGAAGATCTTTGAGACATCTGTCAAGGTTTAGGTCATGGAGCAGGGGTTTATTAAGGCTAGGGTTAAGCATACCCATACATACCCTTGAGGACAATGAAGTGAAGTCCTCATTTTCTTCTTCATTAACCACGACCCATCACAGGGCACAACTTGGAAAGGCTAACACTTTCTACCTGGCTATGGCCCTGGGGGTAGGATACAGTCAAATGATGTTCACAGGGAGAAGGCTAATAATGGAATAAAGGGTACATTTAATTTACTGTACAATGGAGGAGATGAGCCAGGACATCCTTGGGGGGGATGTGAGCCCAGTCATTCTCCTCACCTGTTCCTTATCACCAGTCCTGTAAGCCTGAGAGTTCTATTTTGCCCTGGTCCCTCAGAAAACACATCAACGTCTTGTACCCCCACACCCCCCGCTCTATTGAGCAGAGCTCATCACTTTTTTTGCCCCTTGTCCTTTATTTTCATTCCTTCCCTCCTTTTTCATAGATGCAACTCCATTTTCCCACCTCCAGTGATGGTGTTTCCATGTTTATTTACTGCCATTACCATGTTCCCCCAGCTTTAATGGAGGCAGTGGTACTGATGGATAAAAATTCTTCCTTTTTTCTCTGCCTGCCATCCTACCACATCTCCAGCTGTCAGACCGTCTTCAGAAAGATGAGAAAAGTTGTTCATCTTGTGCCTTTTCATCCCATGTGCTGAGTAAAGTCTCCCTCCACAGTTCTGGAATAATCCGCAATACATCATAAAGTTTGGTCATAATGGGAGGTATGCAGACTCATGAAAAAAAACGATCCATCCGCCATCCAGCTGCTTATTCTGTTAATGGCTATGGAGGGACCTGGAGACTGTCCCAGGCAGCTCTGGGCACACTCTGGATGGGATGCCAGTCCATTACAGGGCACAAACACGCACACACACACACACACACACACGCACACACACGTTGGCATACCTCTCTAAATGGGGACATTCCATTAATTTCTATGGCAAAACCTTAATCCCAATCACGACACACTTAACGCCTACCCAGCCCATTAACCATAAGTAAACAAACACAAAATACAACACCTTTATACTGTATTACTCATTTGGTTGCATTCACAGATTTTTATAAAACTGTGGTTATCCAAATGGGGACCTGAAAAACGTCCCCAGAAGTAAGGAAGATTCAGGTTTTACCACACTTTAGGGATGTTTTGGTCCCCAAATCTGATCTATGCCAACCCACACACAAACACACACATGCAGAAAAAATTTGTACCTTTAAGGGTACAATTACTTGTCACTAGTGCTGAACTCTCAAGGGTCTTCCAGTTATACCCTAGTAGTAGGTAAATGTATATTTTAATGTACATAAATGGACTCTGAGGAGGAGTGGGGACTCGCCATTCATTTCTGTGGCCATAATCCTAATCCCATCTATGTCAACCTAACCTCTACCCAGCCCAAAAATTAATCATATGTACCCAAACTAAATATAAGACTTTTGTGTTTTTTTATTTGTTTTTATTTTTATTTATTTATTATTTTGATTGCAGTCACAGAGTTTGACAAAACTGAGCTGCCCATCGTGCGGACTGACAAAATGTCCCCACAACATCAAAATAGCAGGATTTTATGATGTTATGGGGACATTTGGTCCCCTAAAAATAATATACACATGTATGCCTACGTATCACACATACACATACACACACTCTCACGTAGTGCGGAGGCAGCAGTCCAACCCGCAACCCTGGAGGTGTGAAGCGAGAGTGCAGCCCTCTGAGCCTTTTGTACCCACAACAACATCTAAATCACACCGATGAAATGACAAAGCTGCGGGAAACTCTAATGAGGGCTCGTAAAATGAAACAATGTTTACAATGCATACAATCGGCTGTCTTAATGACCAAGGAGAAACCCCATGCCTTTGTGGATCTCTACATTTCAGCAATCTTGTATTTTTCTTCAAATTCTCAGTACATCTCTCACCACATGATTTTATTTTTTTTTCTCCTTTTCCTGTTTATCTTTCATATTTGCAGGGAAAGGCCTTTCTGGGATGTTTTGATTTCCATTGTGAGGCGTGCTTGCCATCCTCCCGCGCGTGTGTTTGGGTGTCTGAGTGCTGGAGCTCCCCGTATGGGGAACCCAAAGCCCGTTCTCCTGTTTTTCTTTTTTTTTCCCCTTCTTTTCCCACTCCGCCTGGATGGCCCCCGCTGCCGTTTCCCACAAAACAGACAGGAGCCTCTTACCCAAACACACGACACTCGTCCATGCCACATGAGATGCAGGGCACTGTGGGCCGCCCGCAGTGGGGGACGGGCTCCGGAAACAGGCCCTTTGTTATTCCCCTCAGGCTGATTAACCATCATCCTATGGACCCAGAGGATATCTTCTATGATGCCATATCTGGGACACGCATGTGTCTTTGCATGAAAAGGCATGTGTCTGTTTGTCAGCGTCTGTCTGCACATGCGTATGTTTTTTTTTTTTAGTACCAACTGTTTATTACTGGGTCTTAACTAAATCCACTCAATCATTTTTGAAAAAAAGTAGATTCACGTGTCTTGATTTTCTTTTTCATTTAAAAATATGATTTTATAGTAGGTGAACTGTAACTGTTCATTATGGAAAGATGATGACATGAATTAGTGCACTTTCATGTGTCTTCATTTTGCACAAAGCTACTGAATATTATGAATAATATAACCTGATATATTACTGAATATCATGAAATTGATTTGAACAAGCATACTGAGGTTACCTTGAATATAATGTGTTTTTTTACTATGGTTAATGTAGGCCCGTTATCAAAATTTTAAAACAAATTTCAGAGAAATATTTTATGAAATCATGAGACTTTATATCATACTATGTAAAGGGATTTTAGGGGAAATCTGAAATGATAAATTTTTATAATTGGTTTTTCATATAATGAGTCTATAAAATATATTTCCTAAACCTAAACGGCTGTTTGGGAAAAACACTGAAAGAAAGCTATTGGAATTTCATCCAGCCATTAAAATAATATTCCACCCACAAACTAACTTAATATATTGATCAGAGCAGGATAGTTCAGGTCCAGAGAGTAAAAGTCCAGACCAAGATTTTGTCTCAACCAACCAGTTGAGTACTATGTGACTGTGAATCTTTACATTCAACTGGTTGGTTGAAACAAAATCTTGGTCTGGACTTTTACTCTCTGGGCCTGAATTGCCCACCAATACAGGGCCAACACTCACTGTTTGACTGCTGTGTGGTTCAGGACAGATCGAATGAAGTACTTATTTACCCATTGGTTTTGGGGACAAGCAGAGGATCGTTAATAAAGCTTTTACATACCTTGGCCTGCATCACAGACCACTGTGTGTATTGTAGAAATCACAAGGTTAGCGGTTAGAATGCCACTGCATAAACTCCACACACACGCAGGGCGACTGCCAATTCAAGCAGGACGGAAAACACAGGAAAGGGAAAAAAAAATGGGTCAAACCCGCGGTCGGCTTTAATTAACTACTGGGCGCCATGGTCTATGAAAAATAGCCAATTAGCTGACAGCCGGCCTTCCCCGTACACAACCGCAGCAAGTGACCGCTGGCCCTCATCGTGAGCCGCAGTGCTGCTGGACGCTCCCATGGGATTGCAATACCGAGCGTTGGAACAGGGAACCGCGGGGGAAGAAGCCTTTGCGGCCTGGAGCTCATCTGGTCCACCTTAGTTCCGCTAGGGCCTCGTTAGCGCCGGTCGGCTAGCGCGTGGTGCATTTAATCGGCAGCCCTGCAGGGCCGTGTTTGTTGATGCAGCTATTTTGCGAATTTGCACAGCAATGCGCAGCTGTTTTTGGTGGTTGCATCAGTGCCCTTTCCCCTCCAGGGGTCGCTGTTCAGAACTGAGGATCTAGTTCTTTTCACTGTAGAGTTTGCATGTTCTTCTTAGCATTTGAGGGTTCTCTGCATTCTCTCATTTAGTTCAATATTCTATAGCCAGTCGGCGAATCTGCGACTATCCTAAGTCTATGAGTGAATGTCATCCTGGGCACAGTGGATGCAGGTGCTGGATCCTGTCCTGCTCCCATTTATCATTCATTCCCGTCGCCTTCTGCCCCGAGGACACCCATCTGTGACCCTGAGCCCTCTGCCATTTATCCGAATGGGTTCCAGGCATCTTGCGGGCTTGGCAGAACGTGCCAGCTTTGCGTAAACCATAAAAGCGTGGTCAAGTGAAGTTCAGCCCAGCTAAAATACCAGCAGTAATGAGAGCTCTGTTTCACAAAAAGATAATGTGATCCAGACAGGCGACAGTAAAGGCATGGATAGCACAGAAAACTAAAGGTCATGCATTACTTGTTAAGCAGCCTCCCCCTGTTAGGGGGCGCTGTGCTAATTTATCTCTATTTCAAAATAATAATAAGAAGAAAAATGATTAATGATAACCTGAGGCAGGTTCAACATCCTTTTTGGAGTGACGTCCTATATCCTAGAAATCCTAGAATCGCCCCTGATTATAACAAAATATTATTTATCTAGCTGATGCATCAGTTATAGTGTGAAAGTGAACAAACTGTTTTTTTTTTCCAAATGGAGAATGTATATTGGTGATCCATGCTACTCAAGGACAAGCAGGACCCAGGAAAAATTCTGAATGGCAACATGGCTGCAGATGGCCAGGGGGTGTGACTATGCATAGGCAGGGGTGGCGAGGGGGTATGTCTAAGGCTGACCGGGGGTGTGGTGTTGGATTGGTTGGGGTGTGGCTATGGGTGGGCAGGAATGTGGCTATCGATCGGTGGCCGGGGGTTGGGCAGTGCACACCCAAATGGATGTCGGCCCACCCAACAAAGACAGACCAAAATGAACCAATCGTTACTGATTTAGTAGAACCGTTTGGGGACCAACCACCTGTAACAGAGAAATTATGATTTAGTAATACCCCCCCTAACCCCCCACCCCCTGGATGACAACTTTCACTGACACCACCTCCCACTAGGGCGCCACCAAAGAACCCCTGACACCACAGTTCGGACACTGGTACCCACCCCAGAAACCCAAATT